>BEXV01000239.1:268633-287386 GCA_003118195.1 Hemicentrotus pulcherrimus | reverse complement strand
CCCCCCCCCCTTCCCCTTCGCCCGAAAAATGTAGAATATATATAATAATTAATTAAATAAATAAAATAATCAAAAAATAATGATAGTTATAATTCGATATTTAAAAAAATTGCTGTGATTATCATCTATCGCCGTGAAATGTATTTTTGAATGAAGTTACATTCCTCTCCGCAGAGATGTGTACCACAGTGAAGGTTAATGCGACAGAAAGAACAAGAGATGAAGAAGGCTGGAATTTATCAACTCTTTTATTTTATGTAACCATTTGTCTTGTTTTCATATCATCAAACGAAATCAAGCGATACTGGTATTTTTTGGGGTGGTAAATCACAGACAGAAAAAGGTGCATCAACTCACTGCTGGAAAGAACACACTCATTCATACTCATTTACAGTATGAAACACAATGTGAATCACAGTGTGTTCCACAATGTTGAATTGAGGCGTTTTCCCAGTGTGGTCAGTGTGGTTCGCACTGTGGATAACCAGAGATTCACAATGTGACCACACTGTCAAGCACATTGAGAAATGAGGTGACCACACTGTGCAAACGCCCCAATTTAACATCGTGAAACACACTGTGGTTCGCAGTGTGAACAAAACCGGAGATTCACATTGTGGCCACACTGTGAAAACGCTCGAATTTAACATTGTGACCACTACAATATTAAAAGGCCCACCACACTTCAAAAATTGTCACTGTGTGGACTTCCACAGTGTGAAACATTATACTGTGTGAAATTGCCACACTTTGAAACACCAAACACATGCTAAATTAATGGTTCAATATCAAGAGAAATGATATGACCATTTTCTATTTGTCATCATCCGTATGTTTGTTTTCTTTTTCTTTCTGCAGACATTTTCATCTCCATTCGAATCAGTTTCTATATGCAAGTCATTAACCTCTGGCTTTCTTTCTATGTATCCTTCTACAGCTGTCGAGTTACGAACAAAAACACGGTCAATCAATCTTTGCAGCCTCTCCTCATGTACTTTTATTGCCATATCATTTCATTGCACTTTTGCAATTGCATTATTCTGACCATACTTTTTTATTTTTTCCCCTCCACTTTTTTTCAATAAGTTATTGGATCGCTGTACTAAGCTCTCTTCAAGTTTAATATTTTCAATCAAATGTTGATGCCTTTTGCGACGAAACACTCTCGCTTCCTTTCCTTAGTTTCTTATCCAAAGACTCTACACAACAAAATCACGGCTCGCATAACTACTTTCTAGCCATGATTTCTCCATTTAGATATAACTTTCATTCTTATGGATTTTTTTTTCATTACCACACGCTGATTTCGCTCTTTTCAAAAGATTCAATATCACCGACGAGTATCTCACTCTGTCGTTGTTTTCTTTAGAGTCATTTCCCTCGCTCTAGCCTCTTCCAAATATTTGTATCGGAGTGGAGACCAAAAATTGAGAGAAAAAAGTGATAAAAAGACATCAATTCGCGTTTATTATTTGTCCAAATATTCATGGCCCTGTATCGATCCTATTTATGTATTCATACGTCTGGATACTTACAATGACATTCACATATCATACGTCTCCGCATCTTCGCTAATTTCATTCATCGCGAATCGCTATTGTGTCAGCTTTTCAAATTGGCAACAATGGTCCTTACGCGTTTTTCCATCGCTGCTCACACGAGTTATTAGTAGAAGTACCATTGCACGCGCCGGCTTCTACACCTTTCGCGCTCGATAAATTTTTCTTCCAATTTCCTTATCCGGCATTCACTTCAAAGCTTTCCCCCATCTTTTCTACTTGTATTCAATTGTAAAACATACCTTATTTGAAGTGCGAGTTTCCGTTCGTTCTCGGGTTTCTCATTTCTTATTAAAATCTCCGTTCTCTTCAGATACAATTTTGTCTATACCTACACATTTTACTATAATCATATCTTCGTCCTTCCTCTCGTATTTGGGATTTGTTCTCCTAGCAATACTATTCCTCTGTTTTGATTCTGCTAATCATGAGCGGCTAAGCTTCAAATCGGATTAGCTTCTTACACGTTTACTACAATCTCTACGAAGCAAAAAAAAAAAAAAGGCACGCTTGGACCAAGTTTATTTGTACCATCCTCCCTCTTATGTATATCCATATTTCTCCTTCTATCTATCAATCAAGCAATCTGTCTTTTATCTCCCTACCTATCGCTGTCTCTAATCGAGTTTCTTCCTCCCATCACGTCTACCCGCGGTCCTGTGAAATACACACAATAGTTGATCAGGGTCACGGCCTTGCTGAAAATATGCTATTTTGGGGAGCATCTTAATAAACAGCAACACTATAGCGATAATTTATCTAATAAATCCAAAACTTGATAGAATAAGTTATAAACATATTATGCTTAGGCCATGTAAAAACATATACATGTTTAGCATCCCTGCCCACTTACAATTTGGGGGCCGGCTCCCCTTTTTTTCAATTTTCTTTTTAAAGAAAAAAAAACATAAAAAACACTGCTAAAATTGATCTATTTCTGATTTAAAAAAAAAAAAATGCCGGCAGCCATCTTGAAAAATAGCCCAACTGTTAGGGAAAATTCACCGAGCGGCCATTTTGGAAAAAAAAGAGAGAAAAAGGGCCTCCTCCTTTCTAGTTTTCCAAAAAACAGGACGCTAAACATGTTTTTATTTTTATTTGGCCTTATATCACTTGGAGTGATATGCTTTAATTTTGGACAGCCTCATGGTTCTCTAATGGAATATTTATTTTTGTCCTTTTTTCACTCATATTGTTTCGATAAAAGTATACAGTATCTCAACATCGGAGTTTAAATTGCTAATAATAATGTTAATAGTAATCAACAGTATTGGGTCCAAACAAACAATATATTCATTTTATTATGCATATTTCCATATGAAGGAAATTAATTTGAGATTATACTTTTCTAATATTGATAATAATAATGTTCCTTTGGAAGCCCCATCAGCTTCAGTGCTGTCATTCATGAGAACCCTGCAATCATTATTAGTTCTAGCGATTTTCAGCTACCCATTCACACCTGGGTGGAGAGCGGCAAACGTGGATTAATGCCTTGCCAAAAGACGTAATCGCCGGGAATTTGATTCAAACCCTTTGAAATGATTGAGGGTCAAATGAACAAACTACTATATCATCGCACTTCCTCCATAAAAAGTGGTGATTTTAAAGTTTCAGTTATTCCTTTAAATCTCGAAAAAAGTTATCAGATAATATTGCATCTACTCGTTTTTTGTTATATTGAAATCACCTAATTGTATCACCTTATTTGAAAAAATAAAATCTATTCTAATCAGATGGAGGTCTTTGATTTTTACTGAACCTAAGAATTGGTTTNAATCCCAAACTGCTTCCGGCGCGCCTGCTCACTACCCCCCCTGAAATATTGGCCTGCACGATTTTCAAATTTCAGCACACTAAATTTCAAATTTGCCCCCTCCCCTCCCCTAAGAAATCCTGGTTTCGCGCCTGATGTACCATTTGCAATCTTTTCCTTGTCAGTTTATTGTCCATGTATTAATTAAACATCATTTCACATTTTTACATAATTTGTACAGCTACGATTGTGCCTCAGTCTGTGAAACGAAAAGAGCGCCCTCCCGCAGCACAACTAGGGGAAGGTGACGTTTATCGAGGAAAAGGCCGAGTATAATATACATGTAGTAGGGTGCCAGTAAATAGGCATAACCCTTGATTTGCATGGTTAAGGCTGGTTTAAGTACCCCAAATTATCAAAATCGAGGTTAGTGTTTATACCTTGAATATGAATGAGAATGAGAAAATAAGATATTGTGTTTTAAAAGATAAAAGGAATTTAGTAAAAGTCAAAGATTCTAAGGGGATTTATCCCCCTAGTTATTGCTTTTATTGTGATAGCCAAACATGGTTTGCGTGGCACTGTTCGGTTGAAATGCAAGTATCAAATTAGGAGAAGAGAACACTCAAATTGTGAAATACAGATTTTCCAAATGGCTCTTGAAATTCTGAAATTTTATATTTTTACTCCTAATTCCGAAGAGTTCATTCATTTATAACGGTGTGCAATATTTTGTATATCGATAGTTTACTTTTTTCTGTGATAACATGGAAATAGAAGGAAAATGATGTAATCATGCATGCAATGAATTATTTGTTATGTGAGATAAGGCATTGCATAATAAAGAAATCAGGAACGAAAAATCCCATGAAAGTGTGTATCGCGTATACTGTGCGTGTCTCATATTTATCTCTTCTTGCTGTCTGTCTCTGTATATTTTATGTCTCTCTCTTGTCTGTCTGTCTCTCTCCCTATCTCCCTCTCTACCCCCGCTCTCTCTCTCTCTCTCTCTCTCTCTCTAACTCTCCCTCTCTGTGTCTCTCTATAATTCCTTTCTTTATCTTAGTCTTTATGTTTATTTCTCATCTCTTCCCCATCTCCCTCGCTCTCCCCCTCTCTCTCTCTCTCTTTCTCTCTCCCCTCTTTATATGTCTCTTTTCCACTTACATGTATGTTTCCTCTCATCCATCATAATTTATGTCTCTACTATTTGTTAATCTCTTTCTTTCTTTGTTTGTCTAATAGTCTTTCTATGTTTCAGTTTATTTCTCATCTCTTCCCCCTCTCTCTCTCTCTTTCCCTCTTGCTCTCTCTCTCTCTCTCTCTCTCTCTTTCCATTCCTCCTCCCCCTCGCTCTCTTCCTCTCTCTCCCCCTCCCTCCCTCATGGTGAATCAAAGAACGAGACACACTTTTCGGCAAGTTCAGCCGTTATTCTCTCCTCCTAATTATCCCCTCGCACAATCAAAGCTAACTCACAATGCAGCTAATTACCCTCGCATGTATTTCCATTCTATACTTCCATGTCCTTGTAAACCATAGATTCATGTTCAATCACTTCTCCTAATAAACTCGCCTGGTCGGAAAATTCGTCCACGTGTGTCCATTGCTGAGTACCTCCGATCGAATGATTTCCAATGCCGGGCGTTTGTTTTGTAAGAATTCAGATTACATTCTCTCATTCTAAACTCTAGCAGACTTCTATTACTGAATACAATCAGTTTAATGAATGATTATGTAGGCTACTCAATGCATGTATTTCTTTCACGACAGTCTGTCATCTGCCAGCAATATTGATTTAGTCTTTTTTTTTATCATAAAAGTCTCTTTTTCCCTTATTTTCCAGTTTAATATTGGATTTGGCGATCATTTAAGTTGTTCTTTTAAGTTTGTTCCTTTCCTTGTGCACGCCCTTTTCATTATGATCTCTCTCACTCCCTCTATCTTTCTCTCTCTCAGTTTCCCTTGATCAATGTTTTTTATTCTTTTTGTTCTCTTCTTCATCATTTGTGGTACGAAGTTGTTTCGAAAAGACGTCACTTTTACTACTTTTAAAATAAAAACACAGAAAAACACCTAGCATTTCAATTGGTCATGAATGGGTTATCACTGTAGTTAATAGGCCTATACCATCTCTTCTATGTTTTCCTCTTCCTCTTTACGTCCTTCTAGTATGCTCGTAAGCATGTTGTACTCGAGCATTTCCTACATTATCAAGCACGCAAATACCTGTTCGATTTCTTCGAATATCTACTTTAGATTTTGAAATACTTCGTACCTGCAAAAATGAAAGGTTTATTATTGACATCCCTATCAAAGGGAACTAAAGTCACTCTGGTTCTTGTGATTATGATTAGAAATATCCCTAGTGACTGTAAATCGAATTCTGACAAAATCATATTGAAACCGATGAATAATTAATTCTGCCAAAAAACACAAGATGTCAACGTGAAGTTAACAAATGCATGTTCGTGAGGTTGAATGGAATATTCCTATTTTATGTGGATGGTTCCTTTGTCTCCTCTCATAATGAACTTATTGCTCACAATGAATAATCATTGGGAAACTGTACAGCTTCACTCGCTCTTTGTTTGGGATCAAATCATTTTTATTACATGTTTCAAATTAGAGTTTTCTTGTGAATGCACTCATTATGACTTTCCATGTTCTCGGTCAATGTAAAAGCTCACATGAGGCCGTTAATAATGGTCATGCTCATTACAATCCGTCAGCTGCAAAGACAAAAACACAAAAGGAAAATAAAACAGAAAAGAACTTAAAGAGCGCAGGGAAGACAAGTGTCAAAGAGTCGGGACCCGAGCATGCTACTGTGGTTTTTCTTTCTCACTTCTCTTGTTATTCTAGCAGCATTTTGTCCTTTCCCAAGTTAAGACGGCTGACATCGAGACAGGCCCGAAGTGTTCACGGCTTTCTCTGGCCGGCGGAGATCGCTTCACACCATTTAGAGGTCAAAAACTTCACAAGTTTGTATTTTCTTTTTCATCTCGAGTGAGAGATTGGAAGGTCAGTGAGATATGTATACGAATCATAACAGGTTGCGAGCGATGATGCTATTGAAAATGAGAAATGGCAACGAATCTTTCTCTCTCTGCTTTTCTCTTCCTCTCTTTCCATTTTTGTAAATTTGCATAAAGCAGTCACGTTTGAAAGTTATTGCTTTCAGTAAATGAAAGCGCATCGAACAAATTACGACACAAGTTAGAAAAGGAGGGATAGAGGGAAACGTGGAAACGAAAGTTAGGGGAAAAATTAGAAGCCAGAAAGCTTGAAAAATAATAAGGCAGCAAAGAACGGAAAGAGAGAATTAAAGTAAATAATCTGAAAAATAGGCGAAAAACTTTACAATTTTTATCTGACAAATTTTGTACTTTCTTAATTAAAGGTGAATTCAAAACTACTTGTCAGCAAAATCAATAACAATAGCAAAACAAATTGTCATGCAGGAATTAACTGTCATTTCATCCTTAAGTCACACATAAAAAAAAACATTTGTGTATTAATATTTATGACATACTAATCTGCTAGAATAAGAATTCAAAAATAATCACAGAGCGCAATAAAATACTATCAAGTAAGAAACTTTTAGGATTATTTGCTCCAGCAAAATTGAAATAAATAACAAAAATGTGCAAATATCAAACAATGTTGGTAGCTCATTTCTGTAATGTTTCTTTTCGTACTCTTCTTTTGAATTTCGATTAGAGAACAATTTGTTTGTTTGTTTGTCTCCCTCTTTTCACTATGAGCATTATTAGATGCTAGATAAAATACTTTTGCTTCATGACCTGTAAAAAGGAATCAATGAACCTTCATGTGAAGTTGCCTCTTATATACAAATTCCAAATACTACATTTTTGTTAACGGGAGTAGTAAGATTGTTACGTACATTTAATTGAAGTCACATATATAGTTAATATTATAATTTTTTTACAATAACAAGTTGAATATTGATAGGATAACATCCCTTTCCATTGTTTTATGATTTAATGTACTGTTTGTGATACCCGAGCATTTCCATAACTTGAGAATACAATGGCTTTGCCCAGTATATGCAATTAGGGCAACATCATCACGGCGCCTTGGCATGAACTATTATCATCTTATATTACCAAAACGAAACACAAGTTGACTCAATCGGTGGTGAAGGCGCCATTTTGTGAAGTATCATTTACCCTTTCTTGTGACATATTGAATATAGTTACACACCATTTTAAGGACGAGCTACACATTGTTGTTTGATTTTTTTTCCCCTTCTCTTTCTTGTACTCTTTGTCTTTGCTTATGTCAACATCCCCAAACGAGCATCTGCAAGGCTTAGACCACAGTTCTGAAGGTTTCCTTCGATTTTGACCCCTTTATTGTGCAAAGACCACACCCTCCCAGCAGAGCATTGGTATCATCCGACTCCGAGGTGGCAATACCAGGCTTTGCTGAAGCACGAATATGGCGGAGAGACACTGGAAAGCATGATGTTTTTAATATCCACTTTGTCTTCTTCACACGGGAGAGTGTCAAGTGGGGAGGGTAGTGTGGCGCCGGCATAGGTGCCGAGTGGGCCTCCAAAGCTGTTGGTTTTGGTGTAAGGGGGAAAGCATTGTACCCCTCTGAATCACATAACGGCCTTTAATGTGCGTTAAAGCTGTATCTTGATTGGGATATGACTAGTCTGGAGTTACAGGCCACAACAATTGAAAGACGTTCCGTTGAAGTTGTATCAAATGTTACTTTTTCAGAGTATTTCATACGAGATAGTTCGTAAAATGAAAGCCTCGTAAAATATAGGAGAAATATTCTTGCACATTATGTTAACCTCAGAACTGTATTGACTTTTCTATTGGAAAGTGATTTAAAGGGGTTTTGATTACCCAATATCACAACTTGGAGAATGATAATAAAATCGATGGTGTCATTTTAAAATACTCTTGGGGCATTTAGTCACAAAGACACAGATTGAGATCCCCTTACTTAATAATCCAGAAGAGAAGACAATCGTCCAGTCCTGATGTCTCGAATCGGATAGTAGGTGCACTGTATTGAAATCATAGATTCTGACATAGGTTTGCCACTATCCGATTTAACCAAATGGCACGAACCCATTTCACTTGGATTCGAATCCGAGACCTCCCAATTTCTGGTTCAAGATAACTACTCGAACTACTCGGAGAAATTGCTCTCATAAAATTCACGTGCCTGCTTGTTCATTTGCTCGTTTGTTAATTTTTTTAATTGTTGTTTATGTTGCTATTTCGTCTTCATCACCGTCATATTAAAATGTACGGATTCTCTTGAAGCCATTTATGTCAACAACAAAGTGGCTGCATATGAAGACTGCGAGTATCTCTCGGCGACGACACGAAGCACACAAGGCCAAGGTCAAGCCCAGCAAGAAAACGTCTACGACGCATCTCTTCTCGGTACGTGCAAAGGTTAATGAAAATGAGTGAGAGCTGAAGAAGTAGACAGAGAGAGAGACAAACATACACTTTGGCTGGACAGGGGACGCATGGTTGAGTGGCCCAGTACAGAGCAATAGGCATTGGAGCAGCAGAGTCACCATTGTGCCACTCAGCACCACTAGTCGGGGCACCATGCCGAGCGGGGCGATGCGGCCAGACTTGGTGTCTCTCCTTCACCCTCTCCGCATGTCCCGTTGCGTGCACGTTTTATGGTCCCCTTTTCGCAATCGGTCCGAGGCGCGAAACGCCTTTCATAAACCGTGTCTGCGCGCGCACGGCTCTTTGCACATCCTCAACGGGAAAGTGAAAACTTGCTTTTTATCCTAGAACAATAGCGCAGCGTTCAAGCGAGAGAACACCAATAGGCGCTTTTCAACCTTGAAGTTTTCTAACTCCAGCCACCCCCCAGTAAATGCCCCCTAAAATCGTTTTCATTTTCCCTCCTCTAGCTCCTTAGCTTTCTGTAATTGCTATCGACCACGCGCCTACTTGGTCGCTCTCACATAAAATCTACAATAATCATAATTTCCTGCCGGAGATAAACAAACGCCAAAATATTGAACCACTTTTTTGTATATTTGCTACAGTTTCAAAATTAGCTTTGCTCGACTTATTCGCTACAACATGCTCAGTTGGAGGCGCTCCGATAAAATGTAAAGAAAATCAAAATATTTGCATCCGTGAGGACATAATTTGCGGAAAATCCCAAATGGCTTCAAGTATGTCATAATTGTCCATATTTTGAGGGGCTCCTGCAAGATTTTGTATGTTGTCGATTAAGCAAGCTTTGTTTGTATCTGGAGGAGAGTGATTGAAATGGAGAAACGCTTTAATAGGATTTGGGTCACAGCGGGGATGTGGTGAACGAGTATTGATTAAAACATAAATGCAAAGTAGTCAATGAGTACAACTTCATAAAGCATTTAGTTGTTTTCCCTTCATTAGATTTCCATGTCTGGTACTAGCTGGTACTTCTGAATCATTAAACACGGGAATATAATTGCTCACAATCTGTGACGAATCTCATACTTTGCTTTCTTTTATTTCCTTTCAGAGGAGAAAGGTGTTTTAACAAAAGAAAACCAAAGCAATGCAGACCCAGAAAAAACAAAACAAAAAAGATCAACATTTGTTTTCTTCTTTGAAACTTCTAGAAAAAAACTGTTACGTTTTTGTTTTCATTCCTTTTTGTTCTTCTTCTTGGAGGGGTGAATTTGCCTAATATAATTCTTTATTCTAAATCTTCACTTCTTCATATCATAGGATGTTTGATGCAAAAGGGTCAACCTTTACATAGTATCTTTAAGAAATATGCCCAAGGGGGTAATTATTTACCAAATTATGTGCCAACAACTGCTGACCTAATTACGATATACGTATATGCACACCTAAATAACGCACTTCTATCATAATAATGAACAGACAAGTGTAGATCTTTACATTTGTATTGCTGACAGTTGTCATGTTTATTTTACTCAAGATGGAAGTCTAAACACATTAGTATCAACATGATAATATTTAGTTATTGAGGGGCAGAAGAGGAAGCAATAACGTTATATACCAAAAATAAAACAATATAAATTCCTAATAATCATAATGAATAACAATTGTATGTAGCCTAGCTGTAATTAATCGTGAAACGATAGAAGGCACAACCTGGTGAAATATCTCCCCTTTTTAGGTTTACAAAAACAGTTGGTTTGATGTTATCGATGTTTACGGCTAGGCTACTCCGCCTGCGTTTATCTAGATGTCTGTAGAAACAAAAGGACTGCCGTGAAATGTAAGCAAGATGTTTGCTTTCTGATACTGTCTGGAGCCACCATTGCTTGCTCTGATGATTGTTAATTGATTGTAATTGATTAAAGTCACGATTAAAAATGCCCACCTTGACTGCCTGCCCAAGGTACATTCTTTTTTAACATGATGAAAACCACTCTGACCGATTATTTTAGTGCAATTATTGGTTTCTATACCGCACTTCGATATGATATTCGATTAATATCTAAAATATATGACATTTTGTTTGCTATAAGTGTGTTTTCTATCGGTTCCCTGTGTATACAATATAAACAGGTTTGACTCTGGGCGCACTTTAATAATATGATGGGACTATAAGGAAACACCACTAGTAAGTACTTCTAGATTATTTGGCCTAAAATATTGTTAAATGAATATTTTGTTGCTTTTGCTCAAAAGAGATATTCATAGCGTTTGACACTGTTTACTATTTTTTCTTAAATGAACATTTTTTATTTTCATTCTAACATGACCCTAGTTGACCAGAAACTGAATCAAAATCAATTAGTTTTCATTTCCTTATTTTATTTTCAGTATTTTTTTTAGCATTATTTATAATTCTTTCTACTTTTGTAATTCTGACAATAATCTTTTTTTGAAATGAAATAGACAAATCAACGTTTTAAAAAAAAGTCAAGAGAAAGAATCATATAGTTATACGAAGTTCGAAATGTTTATATTGAATTCATTCAAATAATGTATCATTGCAAAATAATATGTAATACCAATAAACTATAGTAAACAGATTTGATGTAGACTGATCAGAAGGAAATAAGCCAGTGATATACCATCACACAATCATTTCACAATTAAATGCTAAATATCTCTCTTTGTCTCTCTTGTTCTCTCTATTTCTTCCTCTGTCTTTCTTTATATCTTTGTCTCCTTTTATCTCTTCATCTATCCCTCTAGTTTTATTTGTTTTCAATAATGTTCTTGAATCTAGCTTGCAACGCAATCTTTTATAAACAACACATAGCTACTACAATATAAAATTATTTAATGTATTTTAAGGGATGATTTTAGGGCACATTTTGCAGTCATGTTAATTTAATCAAATTAGTGAAATTACAATTTCTCGCAAACTTTGCTACTTCTTGTAATGATACATGTTGCCACGACACTGTTGTAACGTTGAACGATACACATACAGCATGTTATTTTCCGTATAACACCGTGACTGTATTTCTATTTATTTGTAAACAATTCTTATCGACCATACTTTTCTTTTGGACTTTTCTCTTACTTTGTATATACTCCGTTCTTCAATGATGATTCGATGATATAATCTCATTTTATTTTAACATTTTATTTAAATAAAAAATACACTGCTGGGACAAATCATCCGCTAAAAGGTTTTTCAAACAAATCATTGACGAAAAAAGGTTGGAGGCAAGATGGATGGTGTCTTGCGAACTGTTTCCGTCGGGGCGGTCCGGGGTGCTCTTTAGCCGGCAATCGGTTCCGTTCCCTGAGCCCTTGAATTGATCAAACTTTACTTCAGTGCAGTAACTTGGTCCGTGTTTCGATTTCACAATAGTTCAAACAACCACATCGCATAATGTACCGCAAAACCTCGAAGGCCGGTAAGAATTAAAATATTTGATGAATTGTGAGCATGGTATTGTTACATTAAGCCTCATTTGATTCGCAAACATTGCTTCTAATCACAATGCAATTGTTATGAATGTTTGTCCACTAATATGCAACGAAGTTTATACACGAAGTATGTGGGTGCATGACTTGTTGTGTTTTCGTATTGTTGAAAGGATATAATGGTACAGGTATATCAGTTTTCTATTGAGTGAATAGTATTTTGTATTAATGACATATTTATCATGAATTGAATGATGCTCGTTGGTAATCGGATTAATTATTTTTTAATTAGTTCTACGGTGTATGTACATTAGCACATTATGTACATTGACGGAAAATAATATTTCCGAAATGACCTGCGAACTATTTGTAAAAACGGCAAACTGAACGTAAATGTCTTTAACATTTTAATGTATTGGGTCGGAAGTACACAAGCATTTTACAACAAAATAAAATTTGAAATTTTATTTTTTTACGTTCATAAAGCAACGATAAATTATTGAAATCGATAAAGTTTGGTTCAAAAAATCATTCATGTAAAACTTAAATTGTTGATAGCGGATATATTACAAACAAATTATATAAGGATGTATTTTGCTACTATATCAAACAATTATAATCTATTAAACTGGTTGAATAGATTTAAAAAGATTTGATGAAAATACTGAATTTCAATTCAGATCGAAAACTTTATTAATACAAATATCATGTCCAGCTATATAGTTATTACTACATGTGTCATGTTTGCAAGAAACAATAGCATGTTATACAAATAATGACAATGGCAATGCATTTTAATATGTTGAAATAAGTAATAAAAAAAAGATACGAAAAATACCGATTTTTCAAACGCATTATGATTTGAAACTTTCCTTTGTACGGTAACAAATAAACTCCAAACCCTAATTGTGAATGAGTTCTCGTTTTATCATGCATTGTTAGTTTGATGTAACATTTGTTCTGAAAACAAGGTTTGAAATTGAACAAGCATGTTCGTTTGAACATTTACAAATGACTGGAACAAAAGGGTATAACCGCACAAAAAATGCATCACTTATGGTTAAATGTTCTCGTCGTGAATAGAACACTTGCAGATCTCCTTTTTCGATTGGATTTTTATACGAAAGTGACGGGTTCGTTCGGCTCACTGCCTTTTATGTGTGTCTGACAAAGAGTTGCATGCTGCGAACATCGTCACTGAAAAATAGCGGCACGCCGCACGAGGTGTGGGCCGCTACTCACCCGGTATGTCCAATCATTGAAGAGCTTGGCTACCATAGTATCGAGCTTTTAAACGCAGGCATTACAAACAAATTGTTGTTGATGAAGATCTATCTGAATGTTAAGAAGGGGGGCTCCCTTTGTGTTCAACTGTCTTCTTTGAAGATGAAGTTCAGAGGAAAACAAACAAATTCAAACAATGGTTTGTCTATAGGCCTTCTTCCTGATTCGTTATACAATCACATCGAGTAACGCGTCATTTCATGTTTAGATAATCCAAATGACATCTACATCAAGCCTACATGTATACATTCCACAGTCACCTTGTTTATTTGTTTGTGTTGTGCTTTCGTTCAGACCAAACCTCGCGCTAATTTTCATTCAAAAAATGGAGGGTAAAAAATAAGAACAAATCAAAAAAACTGACACAAAACAAAACAGAGCTGAACAAAAACAATCAAATAAATCCATGTGTCTGTCGTACATCACAATTTCATTTAAAACCACACTTACCAAAGTTTTATAGAAATAGGCTGCCTGAAGAAACGAACATCCAGATATTGCCAGAAAGAGAAGAATATTGTGGGAGTGAGTCGCCTCTCAACGATTTATTTGTAGAATGGGACTGATATATTTCAGTTACTTCTAACTGTTGACCGGATTAAGACAATCACTGTTACAAATAGTTCAATTATGGACAACCTAAAGACCATATGTCTTCTTTTTTGTGGGGGAGTATATTTGTGTGGGTTTGTGGGTGTGTGTGGTTGATTTTGTTTTTGTTTTGTTTTCTTTGTTTTTCAGATGTTTATTTGTTCCAATTTGATGGTGAACTGAGAGCACATCACTCACGTTTTTGTTTCTTTTCCTTATCTAACCACGTTACATTGAGCTTTCCTTGATTCATATTTTCCGGGTCTGATAGTTTTTATTCTTAGTCAGGTGTTCTAGAAAGTGAGTAAGAAAGTTCAAGCTCAAGTTCAAGTTCAAGTTCAAGTTGAAAAGTTCAACTTCGAGTGTTGTTTATTACACTTTAGTTGCATGGTTGTGTATGATAGTATGTTGTTTTCAATTTGTGCCTTTTGTCAATTGAGTTTCATGTAATGTTTCAAGTTGCGTTATCAACAAATATCTAAGGTTAATATACATTTTTGGTTATTTAAAACATTTTGATAGTTGTGTTGTGACTCGGAAAAGTAACCCGTGAAAATCTATACTCGAAATGCAGGATAAAATAGAAACAACGACGTGTACCATTGTTAAGCTATGACCCCAATCATTAAATAAACACCATATCAAAGGTTAACTTAGTCCTGGAAAAGAATCGGTGATTTCATTTGGTTTAGTTCAGTTTCTTTCAAGAAAAGTTCTATATTTATTTCAAAATGTGGGTATGTGTGGATGTGTGGGTGTGGGAGGGAAGGGGAGAGAACGAGGGAGAGCGAGGGACAGCGAGAGAGGGGCTATGAACATAGTTAATTGATATGTAATATTACAAATTGCAACAGCAAGAAACAACACTAGTTTTTTAAACGCTTTTGATACCAAAGTGTTATCTGTAATCTATGATTATGATAAATATCAAATTAGCAAAATATTAAGATGACTCGTCTTCAATTAGACAATGTACCCCAAACTTTAATTTCTTATCAAAAATCATTACAATAACCCTTCGAAAATTAAATGTATCTACCAAGATAATGCATGTGGGTTTACTCGTTAGGGAATATATTGAGAACAAATAGGTCCTTAGTATGAAAATGACACTTTCCCATTCAACAAAATATCTTCCCGCAAACCACTGCTCCCACGCACTTTCTTCCATCATTTTGCCAATATAATTATGATCAGTGGCTTGCTGTATATGCGGAACCAAATTAAACCAGTTTTCACTTTGATGAGGGTAAACATTTCTTTTTCAGATTTCTTTTTTAAGAAGCTATAAGGTATCACAACAATTATCCTGACTTAAACAAAACATTTAATGGTAAAAGTTGTTCAACAATGCTGTTTATGCTAGCCGGAATTATTTAAATTCGGTAATGACAGGCATACATTCTTTCTCCGCGTTTATTATATTTGTTACGTTCTCGCTCACAAAATTTACAGTATTTTTTGGAACGTGAGATTACGACGGGAACAAATGTTCTAAAACCAACATTATTTAGTTATCAATTTAATCTTTTCCTCTTCTCCTTTTCCAACATTGCTTTAGACATTATTGTATAAAGTATACACACAAAGTGTAATCTTGACAATAGATTTTAAACGGAAGTCAAGAACTCATTCATGAATTTTCTTCAAGGTTTCTACAAAACTTTGTCACAACAAAATAAATTTTATTTGAATAGGATCTTTGCACACAACAATGTACAACATTAAAAAAAATATTCAACACTAAAATTCTATAGAAACGATTTTATATGTGTTAGAATAGGTATTGCCAGGGCAATTGACTTTTGCATGACTTTTCATGACTGTCTTTTCATGACTGTTCCATGACCATCTTCAAATATACATGTTCCCTTCCTTATCTCTTGTTGGGCTTTTAAAAACATGTTTTCGCACGATTCTGAACAATCTACTTTGTTTTAGATTAGGCCTATTTGTTTTTTAAAAGAGGAAAAACAACCAGCATAAACGAATAACTATTAAAAAAGCATTTGCCCCTTTGTGTGAACTAATTCAGATGATTTGAACAGATGTGATGCGATATATAAAAGGGAATGTCTGTGATATAATCTTTTGAAATGTTGAGTGTGCAATTCCATATTTACATCCGAACGCAATCAAGATGTAGAAAAAACAATAACGGTAGATAATTTGAAAATAATTTAAGAATAATGTACGGTAAATTTCGAGGGAAATCTTGATCCAACTGCTCAAAATAGTGTAAATTGTTGGTGGGCCTATGAATAAGAAGCAGAGCTTGTTCATGAGTAGGCTCCTGTTAAGCATGTTAAGAGGAATGGTTTGAATACGTATGGTAAATATTCAATAACAGGCAAAATAGAAAGTACTACATAAAAACACGAAGCGTACAAGGAGAACAAATCTCAGATTAAACAAAGAGAGGAAGAAGAAGAAGATTGATGATGAATAATAAGCAAACAAGAGAATGAGAATGAGAAGAAGAAAAAGAAAGAGAGGAAAAAGAAGAAGAAGAAACAAAGAAGGTATAGGAGGTGGAGAAATAGGGGAATAAAATGGGTTTGTATTAAAAGAATGATATTTGAACAAATTGGATAGTTAAAATAATATTTAAATTCACACGAAACTGAATGAATATATAGGAGTAAGGGAGCGATTTCGTGATACTAACTACATGTATATCGAACATCCTTCGGCAATAGGCATGTCAAACGGTAAATAAAAGAGAGTTCAACCTCAAATAGCATACATGTGGACCTACTCAGAAAGGGCACAGCACGAGGTGCTTAAACAGCTCCTAACAAAATCCAACCGACCCTCCTCCTGCCCCCTCCCTAATCCGCAGCTACCTGTGATTATCTGTTCCACCCGCCCCACTGGGCTCGGGTACGAGGATTGAGGACCCCTCCCCTCCCACTCCCTTAAACACCCGGGTCGTCACCGTGTTCTGAATGGAAATTGGGTTAAATGAGAACGCAGATGAGCCACTTAAAAGGTCTCGGTCAACTCGAGGTCAAAGGTCGAGGTTTCATAGCAGGGTATCTACCTGCTGGAATCTAACCTGGACTCCAGACCTTAGACTTTACTTCTTTTTTTTTTAAATCCTTGTTTTACCAAGTTCATTTTGAAGGAAATTCGTCTATTTTTAACAGTTACCAGGAATTCAGATACATGTATGGCAATTACGATTTATTAGAAAGGTTAATTAGAGCATCGAAAGGAATAAAGAGGTACCATTCAATTTTGCAAAACATACCCTTTATTCGGGTGGCGACAAGTCTTAAATGCCCTTTCAAGTAAAGATGATTTATCACAACATTTTTCCATAAAGCTTCATAAAAAAGCCTCGAAAACCTGTGAAAAAACGTTATATTCATAAAGGTTTGTTTTCAAAATCGGGGGGGGGGGTTGCCCCTGTCCCCCATAATGACGCCCTTATTTTCTCCGAAGTTGTGGCTTTGCTACAGGAGGCACGGACCAAAGAGAGAGAGAGATAAAGACCGAGAGAGAGAGAGAGAGAGAGAGAGATAAAGACAGAGAGAGAGACAGACAGACAGAGAGAGAGAGAGACTGAGAAGGAGAGGTTGAGAGAGGGTGGGAGTGTGAAAAGGACATGGGGTCCCATAACCTTTCCTTCTCCGTGACCTTTCTTATTCTTATTTCATCCACGCAAAAATGCTGGCCAAGTTTCATAAAATTATTATATCAATAACTTTACATTATTTGAAGTATATGTTATAATGCTACTGAAACCGTTGCATTTGAATGGCTGTTAGTAAATTGGATCAAACTTTTACTTTCATTATATATCATTGGTTATGTCTTCCCTTACATTTTAATTGTTGTTTTTTGACCTGAACAGGCCACTTAAAAAAAGATGATTGAAAAGATAAACAGTAAATGAAGAAGGCAGAAAGAAATATTATAATGTCTGATATTTGCTTGTTTTCGACGAAAATTTCTCATTCAAGCTCAGAGGCAGAGGCAATATGGTAATACCCGAGGCTTGGAATTGATTAAGCATGTCTCTGAATAATCTCCCAAATCTTATTATTAATCTCTCTATTTTTCTAGGTATATAACCAATAATCGAGCGGAATAGAAAATGGGGGCAAGTACATGACGATGCTTCCAGGCGGACAAGAATAAGAAGGGGATGAGGAAGGGGTGGGGGAAACGAGGGGCGGAGAGCCCTGTTACTCTGACCCAATTTGATACACATGTCATCTTCTTATTCAGTCAGTCAATTCAGATGTATTAGACTACCATATACTCCCAAGACGAGTAATCATGCGCTACTTAATAGAGTTTTCTTCCTCCTCAAATTGGGTTGAATTTCATTGTATTGCGCTAATTCTTAGTTTATGTCTGTCTGTATGCTTGTTCGTTTTGTACAATGCATTGGACATTGATTTTTACTATTAAAGGTAAAGACCAGTTATGGTCATGCGATTGCATTGTGAAAGAAACGTTGTGAGATTGATCAGAAAACGTTGAACATCTAGCATTTAGCATCTGCAAGGTTCTGGAATCATTGAAATGATAAGAAATTTGGCCCATTCTTTGTAAAGTTACAAGCACTATACACAGAAAGATGTATATGGGACTACCCTATATCTCTCACAGACCATGAGATAAACAAATTTACCAAATATATGAATTAGTAGGCGGTTTCCCGGCAAATTTTTTATCATC
>BEXV01000239.1:251268-262226 GCA_003118195.1 Hemicentrotus pulcherrimus | reverse complement strand
GGGGGGGGGGGGGTATGGGTACTTACGGCCACTCAACTTGTGTATGGGGATTAGACAAACTAAGCCCCCTACTGCGTGCCCAGCACACCGGGGTTACACGTACGGCCCCAAATGCTGTCTCGAGAAACACAAACTCCGGATAAGTATATCAACAAAAGACGAACTATGTTCCGCCGTCGTCTCAATACACAGATTGCATTTGTCACCCATGTTTTCTGATGTCTCCGCTGGTGTGTTTACAGTACCACAAGTTCAACATCAAACACCTGTTATCGTTAACAAAGCGATACCACGATAGCATGTTGGTCATACGTTGGACAAACCAGATGAATCTGTGATCGATATTGAGGAAGGGGGTTAAGGTGAACACGCCCCTGATTCTCACATTTTCGGCAGTGGTCACATGATAACGAAGAGGGCAGCTTAATGCCTTTGTTTTTGTCGACGTTTCTTTTGGTTATGTACATATTTCATCAGGATTACGGTGTTTACCGTGAAAGTGTTCCACTTGTTTCGAATACGTTATCTTCAGCGGATAATAAGCTAAAACATAGAATGCGAGCCACATTTATTGTAGCCATGCATAGGGTAGTCTGGGGGTAGTATAACAATACTGACCCTCACAAGTGAGATTTAATAGGTCACGTGCCTCAGGGAATGAAACTGAACAGAATTGAAAATAATCATAAGAATGAACTAGTTTCATTTATCTACTTATAAAATGCAAACGATTTACATCCAATACACTCACAACTACTTTCTTATATTCGATCTAAGGCAATATAAATATAATTGTGTGTCACCTTTCTAAAGATGAAGTTTAGTTCTGGTCATTCAATCGCATTTTGAAACAAACTGTGTGGAATCGATCAGAAAAGGTTGATCATCTAGCATATTAGAATTTGTGTGTATTGCAAGGT
Source organism: Hemicentrotus pulcherrimus (assembly GCA_003118195.1). Taxonomy (NCBI): domain Eukaryota; kingdom Metazoa; phylum Echinodermata; class Echinoidea; order Camarodonta; family Strongylocentrotidae; genus Hemicentrotus; species Hemicentrotus pulcherrimus. Next base: position 261,306 of record BEXV01000239.1, on the reverse strand, counting down.
TCTGGAATCATCTATATGATAGGAAATTTGTCCAAGTCTTGGTAAAGTTACAAATACTGTACACAGAAAGATATATATTTGACTACACGAACACATGGCGTAAAAATCAAACCCTGGATTTTTACGATGTTACATGACATATTTAGAATATGAAGGCATTTGAAGAGCCATGCTTTTCATGGAACCTGTCTTATCTGATTTTCTTCTACACTTTCATATTAAGAATGATAACGCTCACAAATTATTTTTCAGCTCTTCCCAGAACTCAACCTTCTCTTTAAACGTGCAATGAGATACAAAGTAAACCGAAGGTGATTTATATGTGATATACAATAGGGTAATGAAATCTCCCTTGAATTAATTTCTTGAAAGTAAATGTTATATATCTATTTTTAAATCATCTAGATTTCTGTAAATGTGAAATCTTTGAAAACAAACATTTTCATTGTAATCACGGTAGTTTAATGTGTAAAACTTAAAGTAAAATTAACGAATATATACTTTCTTTGTGAAAGACAATCTGAATATCGACGTAATTTTTAATAAGACATCTCTTTCGTGTAATTTTAACGAACAAATATACAATAGTCATGACACTTGAGCACCTGAATGTAAATACATTTATATTAGGCCCATAACGATATCAAGTTGATACCAGGCCTCTCTGAAAGTGTCAGATATGGAAGATATCGCGGTAAGATATTCTGATAATTATAGACTTATATCTATCCAAAATAATGAGTTGAATGGGGACAATTAAAGTATCATACTGTTTTCCTCTTCCACAGGGTTCCCATTATTCAATAATACCGTTCCCATACATGTGCAAGAAGAGATATAGCTTTAATATATATTCAGTTTGTTAACATGATATTTTTGGCCATTCCAAATCGGATCAGAATAAACATTTATAGATATCAGTTACAAATTGCAGTTCACATTAAGATATCACAAATTTACTTGGCAAAATAATTTAAAAGAAATATTATACTTAACAATACATTGTGATATGAAATGTGTAACTAAATGATTGATATATATATAAAAACTTATGCCATCATCTGAATATGCGTGCTATAAAATATTTTTCACTTTGCGGCAAGATCTGTGCAATTTCGCAGGCTACGACATGCTCGTTTGTGCAGGATACATGTTTTTGAATTTTAGATTTAAAGTATTAATCCTTTTGCACAGGTCCCATTAAATATTGATGTTTTGACGCCTTCCGAAATCCCAACAAGAATTATCTTGGTTGTTATATTTCCAATTTTCTTTATCATTTACCAAGTTGTTGACGAACACTCACCTACGAAAGTTGATGAAATATTGAAGAGAGAAATCTACCCCCGCAAAAGACCCTTAACTGTCGGCCTCATACTCCCAAGCCCACTGCATGCGGATAAACACATCATCGTTCCCTCTACTTCTCGGCTTCAATCTTCTTATTTACACGCATACAATAACTGTTATTCTCTTATCATTTTAGCGCCAAAACGTATATTTCACCATCTTCTTTCAATTAACATTTAATTGTTCTTGATCCAGTTTCACAAATATTTCTTTTTGATATTTATCATGAACCTCGAGTTCAAACTTGTTTGTGAAAGTGATATTTTCTTATTTTATGGCCTTACTGAAAGGTGCGATTTTATTTTATTGCTTTATTGTTGAGCCAATACTCGGGAGAGCTGTTTATCTTTTTTTCGTACAGATGTGAAAGAAATGTTAAACTAGGCTGATTAAAAAATGAAACGTGTTAGCGTGTTGATTGAGGCCATTAACAGTGGTCAAGGGCTTCAAAATAACTTGGACTTCCATGGAGACTTTGAACGTGTGCTAACCTGGCCATTTTTATAGTTCTCTAACTGCCCTAGTTCCAGATTTTATAGACTATTAGCTCTTTAGGCATCGTTTGACAATGTTAAATCTGATATGCATGGCCCTATGTGTTATCAGTATCTGTGATATGGGTAATAATAATAGACGGTAGTGTTATAAAAACCAATAGCAAAACGAAAAAAAAAAATGAAATTTCGTTTTCCAATCATAAATATCTTGATAATCAGACAGGAGATCGGCTTGTAAAAATCATGAGATTCCTGACTGACCTAAAGGTTAATATGTGACCAGCATGAGCTAAATCAAGGATTTTGTTTCAGAATCTGAGGCAATGTACCGAGTCACTTTAATATTCCATATCGATGAACCTGTGGTACATCGATACCTACGATACCTACGATGATACCTACGAAACCAAATCTTCTGTCCTGATTCAATGACGATTCTAGAAATTGATAGATAGAGGGAAGGGGTGTGGGTTCGATATTCAGTATTATTTCACCGTTATGGGACATACTCTTTGAAATCATTATGAAAAAGGCTACCTATGGAATTTATTTACAACTATCTGATGACTACCCTGGGTAGTAATGCTAGTATAAATAACACAAAACGTGTGTGATAAGCCAAAGCTTTACAGGAATTGTTTTGCCGAGGGGAAGGGCGTCTCTTTCCAGAGTCTTGATTTTCCTGTTTAATATTTGCGCACGAGCGAAGCGAGCGAGCAAAAATTGACATGTTATTTTAAGGAAATTGCCTTTCGTCATATTCTGGTCTTACACTTTAATCTCTTCGTGCTTTTCCCCTTCGTATTTTCAATTTTCTGACAGCAATTCATTTTAAATCGATCTCTTTTCCTGCACCCCTTCATCTTCATCCTCCTCATTCCTTCTTCTCGACTTCCTTCTGTCTCTCCCTCTCTGTCTCTCTGTCTCTGTCTCTGTCTCTCTCTGTCTGTCTGTCTCTCTCTCTCACTCCACCTTACTTCCATATGAAGTACAGTCTGGTCTCCTGAGATGGTTTCCTTGCCAATGACAGGTAGAGGTGCCGATCGTCTGCTCGCAAGGTGAGGCTAACGGAGAGAAGGAGCTTGGCGGGCCCAGCTCCACTCGATGAGTGATGTGCTCGTGATATGCCTAGCATTGCTATACGAACTTCACCGTGAAGGAATAAGAAAAAAAAAAAGTTAATATGACTTTGTCAAAAGAAAACAGGACGTTGAACTTCAACGGGTAATCCAAAAATTGATACTTCAACTTGGTGAAAAGCGGAATTGTGGTTTTTGAGAAGGAGAGTGAGGGAGTTGAATTGATAGAGAGTTCATTCGAAAAGGGGAAGAAAGAAATGATGAGAGAGAGAGAGAGAGAGAGAGAGAGAAAGCAAGAGAGGTAGTCAAACAAACGACAACAGAGAGAAAATATAAGATGTGAAGGAGACAAAGTATGCAATAATAAGAAACCTAGATATGGAAATTAACACAATCCTAAGAACTGATATCATTTATGCATTTTTTTCCTAATAATTTCGATTTTCCACACTTTTCAGTCAAATATATGCACGTTATAGTGGCATAAAGCAAAAGTCCTTCTATCGTTATGTTCTATCTATCGGCAGATCGTTATGTTCTATCTATCGGCAGATTTAATGATCGGCAGCTCAACGACTCTTCACCTACGCTTCGGCAATACTGGATACGCCCCTGAAAACGGGGGAGGCACCCGGGTGAAAATGTAGACCCTGACTGTTCCAACTCTTTCTCATCGGAGCGTTAAGTCGGGCCCACCTTGGTCTAGTGATGTAGCAAAGTAAACGTGTGTGTTGACAAGAAATTTGATAGCACAACAAAACTGCTTTTTAACGGATAAGCCACACGTGAGAGTTTAAGTACAAGCGAGGTCATTGACTCGTCGAAATGACAAGTCATTTGACATCTTTTTATAGCCTCCTTTTAACTGTTACAGTTTTTCCAATTTGTTTTCTTTTCTTTGTTTTCCCACACGTCTAAACATGTCATTGTAATGTATCGATTTAATTCTCGTCCGATTTTCATATCAATAGATTTATTTCCATATCAAATTATTGCATTGACAGTCAATTCGATTCAGATTCCTTAGTAGCTATCTTCATGATGTATCATTCCTTAGTATAAAACAACGCTTTGTGTTGCCCGTTGAACAAACGGCTGCGTTACTGTCGCAGCACCGTGTCATTGAATGGCGCAGTCTTTGCTGCGTCAAGCGCGAATGACATCGCACAAAAAGTTCGAGCAAAGGGAACAATAAGAGTATTGCGCATGCACTAATTTTTTCTTCAACGGCCGACAGCATATATATGTAAATTAACATAGATGAAATGGCGCGACGGGTATGGCATCAAATTTTAGTCACACATGAAAGTGAAGTTGTTTGCCCATCGTTTTCTCTCCAAAATATCAAATCAAGATTTGGATATTGAGATTCCAAGGGACATACCTTATGGCTTCTCGACCTATTTGGCATACCTTTTAACAATCTTATCTCGTCACTGCCTGTCATGGTTTGATGAGTTTGAAGAGTTTAGTTTCGCTTTTTGATCGTCATTAGTATCATCATCATCATCTACATCTTACAAAATAATTTTCTTCAATTCATCTCATTCTAGCCCTTATTTCACACACCGTTTGCGGTTAGCTCCCCCTTTTTCTATAGTCATGATGGGAAATGCCATTTCTTGCAGCTTTATACTTATTATCTTATTATTGTAATTTACAGATTTTTTCACCGAGTTTACCCCCTTTATAGTAATATATCCATTAATTCAACGTTGCTCCGAAATTGTATATGTGTAATTATTATCAGACGGCACATGAATATTTTGTCTTAGAAAAGTATGTTTGGCATAATGAAGGATAATGAAATTCGGAACAATTTTAATTGATGAATCTGAAGCTACGCATTGAGGCACTTTCATGTATCATTCACTTTGTTGTCACTCTGTGAACAGGTATATACGTAACCGTTTCCTCCTGAACGGTGCATCATATAATTGTTTGTTTGATTGATTGGGTTCTAAGGCAATTTAATCATAATTGACGATTCGATTCGAATACAACATTTTCCTTATACATCTATAATAAAAGCATAATTCATGTACTTTAAAAGCTTTGTCCCTTTCAGACCCATCTCTTATTCAGTACTTCTCTTTCCCAAAACCCATCATAATGAATCTGTTTTCAGTGGTCTTATGCGGACGGGGAGACACGCCAATTCGGGTCCATAAACCGGTGATTACTCGCTTGACCCGTTTCGGAAATAATCTATTTTCAAGAACGTCAAAGCGTTCGTTTTCTTTCTTTCCCGAGAAACTATCCACCAATAGGAGTCGAGTATTCATTTAGTCTAAGAAGTTAAATCTTCAAGACCCTACATTAAATTTGTGTGGGTTCCGAACATTCCGTTCCATCATCATAAACGTAATTGAGATCTACCTACAAACTACGTAGGGAATGAATGTTTACATGATGCATAATCCGTATGGTCATACTGATATCTCCTGATTTGTAGTCGATAGCATTACTTTCGGATTTCTTTTTTTTTTTATAGATATGGATAGACTAAGGTCTGTGGCAGTAGCCTAGCTTAAGAAAGGTGTTCTCCAATTCCTTTGATAACAGGAGATGGGGACCTGTACAGGTGCTGATTTATTCTTCACTTAATATAGATGGCCGGACGCACCTAGTCAGGTAGCTACCAAACTGACTAAGGTACGCCTCGGGCGACAGCTTATGACCGTACGTGTAACCTCATGACCGCCATTTTTCTTCTTCATGATATACCAAGAAAGTAAGGCGGGAAGAATAAGAACCAGACATATTTTAAGGCTTAGAATTGAAATAAAACAAGTTCATAACTCTTTCTGGAAATAGTTTCTCTAAGATTATACTATGCGGTATGATATGGACTTATAATGCGATGATTTATTGAACCACTTTCATTCTAAAGAGATTGCAAAACACAAAACATGCGTTTGCAACGAACTCTTCTTTTAAGAGATGTATTCTATTAAGGTTTATTCATTCAGAAATGAATCGAAAATAACAGATTTCAAAACGAGCATGACAGGCACTTGTCGTAAGATACGTGTCCTCATGAACGAAAGCAGAGTGAGGGCTATAAGATATAGAGTTATGATGACAACATTAATGGGGAAAAGCCTTTGATAGAAAAAAAAAGCTTTTAAACAAAATAAGAAAAAAAGTTTGTAGTGGCGGAGATGATATCGCGAATATTTTGAGGCGGAACGCGTGAGTTTTCACCGCAGGCGTAACGGGCAGGACCGGCGGAGGGCTTAGCATCTCACCTGGGACCGGCTGTATATATCTAAACTCAATGATCTGTGTCGCCTTACTTTTTTTGGTATGCTTGGCCTAATTCGGGCTTCAAAACAACGAATCGCTTCAAAGAACTGGTGCTTGAAAAGAGGTCCGAACTGACAGAAATATTTGCTGCCAGCCAGTCGCGATAAACGAAAAAAAAAAAAAAAAGAGGCTAGGAAAAGTTTGTTAGAGTTTCACTTTTTTCAACGTGTGTTGCGGGGGCGTCCTACAATACACCACACATGTGTTACACATTTGACGGATACCGACATTTTGGAGACAAGGAAAACAGAGAATATCAAAATTGAAACCAATTCAGCCTAGAAGTACGAAATATTCTTTCTACTACGTTTGATTTGATATTCTTCAATTATTAATATTCCCACCTTTTGATTCTACTCTTGATATGATTTGATATCTTTTTTATAGTATAGTATTAATGACCGCTTTGAGAGAAATAGTTGTTTTTATACGCTCAAGGGAAGGTTACAATTGTGTTATTGCCCGAGGCGTGCCAGGGGCAATAGCCCAATTGTAACCTAAAAACAACTATTTCTCGAATATTAAAGCAATCATTAATACTTTTATATGCAGAAAAAAAAGTCAACTTATGACACCACATTGGCCTTTCTCTTGTGTATCTGCACGTTTGTTTTTATGTGTGTATCTTTGAGAGTAGGCTAGATCTAGATTCTAGTCTAATCAAGATATTTTTTTTTACAATTTTGGGGGTGGGCCGGCCCTGTGCGTAATATGGAGAAAAACCTGCGCTTTTATATGACACCTCACTTTTGAGTATCACCTTCAGGATCACGAGCAATATTAGTTTGAATCTCTGGTAATTAAAACATCGACCAATTTAGCATGAGTGCGCAACTAATGGCCAATGCATAGGGATGTGTGCAAACTCTACGGGAAGGATTTTAGCACTACTTGAATTCATTTTTTTTTTTTCATTTCGTTTATTTCCATTTCCAACAAAATATATTAAGTACATGGGATTGCCTTGTACATAGTAAAGCTACGAAACTTAACAATATATTTGTAATTGGTCTACAGTGTACAATAGACATATAAAACAGGTTGGTCATGAAGGGGACTGCTGAAAATCTGGGCTTGTAGATTGGAGCCCCCTGTAACTTATAGTTGCAAAAATTGCATATCAATAATAAAGGAACGCACAAATACATAAACCAATTAAACATAACATAGAAGGAGTGGAAGGGACAGGGAAAGAAGGGAGACAACGAGAGAGGGCAGGGCTCTTACCTATATCACACACAACACAACACGGGCCGACTGAAATACGGATGGCCAGTACAAAATGAATCAACATATCCAAATGTATTTTATTGAGTTAAATAAATTCAAAGAAAGAGAGCTAACGCCTCATAATTACATAAAAAATATATATATATTTTTTTTTAATTTGAATTCAAACTAATTTAGACTGGGGGCATTCTTGATGCTAACATCAAGAATGGTCCATAGCTTTGGGCCTGCGTAAGGATTTAGCAAGTAAAGTTCTAGTTAATGGTAGATGAAATTCTTCAGATTGGCGCATAGGGTATTTGTGTATAGTTTTATTTTTGATGAATATTAAATTGAAGGCTGAGGGTAGCGTATTATTATTTAACTGGTACATAAACTGGCTGAGGCTGTAACGATATAAATCATTTATTTTCAACACATTATTTTCAACAAATAAAACGTCATTATGAGATCTCCAGGAAGTGTTACAAATAACACGCATAGGTTGTTTTGTAGAAGTAGTATTGTATGAAGATAAGAATCGTATGTATTACCCCAAACAATAATACCATAATTTAAGTAGGGCAAAATTAATGTCGAGTAAAGCATTAGTAAGGAGGAGGTTGGCAGAAAAAACTTAACCTTATTTACCATCCCTATATTGCGAGAGATTGTTCGGCAAATGCTATCAATATGACATTTCCATGAGAGTTTATCGTCTATTATCAGATCTAAAAATTTCATTGAATCTAGGCCTAGACCTACTAGATCTATTTTGAAATAGATAAATGGAAACTACCCGTACCCTTTTTGGTGTTCTTGGTGTTCTTGCTGTTATCAAGTCTTGCATTTGATCATCATCATCAAGAAGTTGAAATTTTGGGAGAGTTTCTTCAGCCATTTTTGCCTTGTTTGAAATTCAGTTCGATCGATATTGCCGTATTAAAAATACCAACCAATTTTTCGCACACGTACGGTATCCGCAAACGCTCTCACCATTTGTAAACATGTGAACGTATGGGTATTTCACCAAGACTGAACTATTTTCCCGGTAACTGGAATTTTGCCTGGATTTTACCGATTTACTCTCGAACTATTACATGGGTGTGGCAGTTTTCGTTGATTTTAATACGGGAATGGTTAAAACCATGACTGCAATTTCGACCAATCAGATGGCTGGATTTCTTAAGTGAGGTATATAATTGATACTATAAAGGTACCTTTTTATTTTCTATTTGTACCTCCATTTAAAGATACATGAACATACAGATCAAGAGTGATTACCGTACCAACCGCGCTACGGGTGGCAAATTCCGCCATATTGTCAAAATCCGAGTGTTGAGCAATGTGGATGGAAATAGATAGTCTACATTTTTTTCTTCCAGAAACAGGAAAATATAGATGCACATTCAGTGTGAAGATAGGTCACATGGAACTATTTTATGCACATCTAAGTCATAAGTAAGCTGGTAAAAATTCAATAATAATGACAAATGTTCAAAAGCTTGATGGCACATAAAAAGATACAAATGGATAACGCACCTAAACAAAATAAGAAGAAATAGAAGAGTCACTTTACTTCAACATTTTTATGAAATAATATTGTTTTTTTCTTCTTTCTGATATCAAATATCAACAGTCAAGAACTGCATCCAAGAATCCCTTTTACACGTTTGTTTGACCACTTTACCCCTATCTCCCTTATCAAGCTAGGGTTCGGGCTTTTACTGGCCTTTTGTCGACTGTGAGTAGCCAGCCTTCTCGACTGTCAATGTCGTCTGTTTACAGAGGCGTAGCGTAGGCCTTACCGGGGGGGGGGGGGGGGGGGGGGGGGGGGGGGGGGGGGGGGGGGGGGGCACTGGTATCAAGGGTTATGACGTTGTATTCCTCTACCCCATTCAATTATCGTGTTCAATTCTTTTTTATTATTTCATGGGGTACGTGCCCCCATACCCCCCTGCATCTACGCCAGTGACTGTCACCGTCATCTGTTTACACGGAGCTTCAAATAAGATGTACGACAGTATCAAGGAGACTGTTTGTTAGAGGGCTGATATTTAACTAACCAGGCGAGCTTTCTCGCACCAATGACGCTAAAAATATGAAGTACCCCAACCTCGAATCCCGTCCCATCCCTCGACGACCCTTGTCTTTTCACTCGACTGTGGTTCAAGAACGGTGAAAGGATGGAAGGAGGATGGTCTGTTTTATGGAGGAGAAACACCGGATGATAGCCACTCCACACCGCCCTCTCTCATCCTATCAAAAGATGGAATCTAGACGATAAAATACGACTACATTGCTCAGTGTATAAATAAATCTATTTTCTCTGTCGTTTAGCTGTTAAGATTTTAATTTCAAATACACAAGCCTTTAAAAAAGGAACAAAATAATGAATTAATTATAAATTAAACTGATATCCGCCCGAAATTTAAATGGTCATTACAGACCCATATAAAAGCCATTATTCTTTTGTCTCTATGGTTTTCTTATTACTGACAATTACACGTACCAATATATCATGGCGATTTAACTTATCACATGTAGGGTACCATTACCATTTAGATGTGGGAATATTTAGCTTTTTTATATTC
>BEXV01000239.1:225955-241781 GCA_003118195.1 Hemicentrotus pulcherrimus | reverse complement strand
CCCCCCCCCCACACACACACACACACACAAACACACACGCACACATACATCTGAAATCCACCCATCGTTCTCTGTCAGAACTAAAGATACTGTCTACCGACAGTGTGGACACAGCATGGAAGTCAATAACTCAGTTCTAAATTCATTTCCCCATTTGTATGTGTTTACCGGTGATATTTGGTCTGTACTTGCATAGCCTCATCCCATAACTACTAGCCTGGGGGTATGTTCCTTGATAAGTATAACATTCTTCTGAACTTACGTACATCTTCAGCGAGATCCAAATTCAATATTTTCTTTCTGTCAAAAATATTTTCCCAGGTGACTTTAGTACATTGACCTACAAGTTCATTAACCTTGATAATCAAAATTGGAAGAACGAAATACATGTAATAACAGATTTTCATAAAACAGGATGAATGTTACATAATTTTGATCAATCAAAAGGTGTATGCCATGTTTAACATTGATCGAGCTAGTGTATAAATTGATAGTAAAATGAAACTATATCAACAATTATGTACTTATGATATTCACCTTTCATTTTCTATCAAGCCATTCGAAGCGTTGCCTGCGTAATGAATGTATTGATTTTCACTGACATCTAATTTGCACGTGTCAAATCATCTTTCTTCGTCTTTTCGAGAAGGCGAAATGTTGATATACCAGAAAAATAATTCAATTTCAATATTTGTAACGATGGGTGGGCTAGCTGCTTTCTTAATAATGTAAAATGTAGTATTGTGCGTAGATAATTGTGAAAGAGATATGAGTGAATTAAAGATCGATCGGATACACACAAAGAGAGGGGCGAACGAACCAGGTATACGATGAATAGCTTGTAATTTTGGTATGTTAGGTAAGCGAAGATAAGTAGGGCGATTAAATAATCGAATTATCAATTGAGAAGAGGTTCGGGAGAAATTCTGAAGAAGGAAAGGAGAGAAGAATAAGATAGACAGAGAGAGACAAACACACAGAGAGACACACAGAGAGAAATAAAGAGAGAAAGAGAGTGGTAAGAGGAGGAAAAGAAGTAGGGGGAAGGCAAAAGAGTGGATTTGGCACACATGAAACACATGTAAGGAAACAAAAGTAGAAGAGAACACTTAAAAAGGACTACTGACAGATAAAACAACGAAATGCGGAATAGTGGGTGTGGATGTTGTGCGTGTGCGTGCGCGTGCGTTGTGTATGTGCTTGAAATGGAGATATGTGAGAGAAAGACCCGGCAGAGATTGAGAGAGGAACTGATAGAGTGACAGAAAGAGAGATTGAAAGAGAGAGAGAGAGAGAGAGAAACAGAGAGAAGGAGAGAATGAGAGTCGGAGATAGAGAAACAGAGAGACAGAATGAAATAACGATACCGGGCCAGTAGAAAGAGAGAGAGAGAGAAAGAGATAGAACAACGCCACTTACTCATCGCCCTCCTGTCATATCTAGAGTAGATACAAAGATATCTAGACCAAAGGTCAGAGGTCTCGCGCTTACAAGCAGACGACATCATTTGCGCGGGCTCTCAACAAATTTTGTTGCCAATCATCCCTCATGATGATGATGAAGAATCATGCCATGTTTTCACCTGACCCAGTCATAATATCGTATAATAGCCTGACCACCGCGGTCTGCGCTTGCTCTAGAAATGGCGCCTGTTTTATAGACTGGTGACAGAAGTTCAGTGTGTTGTTCGGATTGATGTAAAGGAGTGTAATGAGATATTATTCGGTCACGGCAATGTTTAGTAATGTGATGCGAAGATGAATAGATTTGGTATGATTAGAAACCAAATGTTATGTGTACTAAAACTAATCAAGAGTAGTCAGACAAAAGTCAGAATTGTCACAATCTCCTCATTATCTGCCACCAGAAGAAATACAGCGATAATAACATATCGTTGAATATAATGCTAATGCAACTTCAGTCTTGCAATGATATTCTGACAGTGTGGTTATACTACAGAGTTCATAACTCTACACTCGTTTCAATAACGTTATATAAATCATAATAATCAATCATAGTATCCCTCTCCGAATTTTGTTGATATTTATCTCCTACGAATCAGTTTTTCTGTGGTTATTTTCAATATAAATAGCCAATTAATCCCGATAAACTAGTGTAGTAAACTTTACTTATCAGCTGTGTGTATTAAAGAGAACAAATAATCTCTTCACGTTGTTTCAGTTCGTGTAATGTTTGATAACTCTGTGATAACATATTTAGGAAACGATTAGATGCAAAACACACGTACACAGTTGAATTATCGTCAGATTATCAGTCACAAATTGAGAAGTAGGTATTTCGTGCTGAGAATAATTTGAAAGGAATTATGTGTTGAAATTTAAGCTTTCGATATTATCTAGGGACTTTGATTGATATATTGATCCTCGGATCAATGTACAGTTTGGTTTCAACAGGATTTATAATGCTGTAATCCAATAAATATGTTTGTTTTTATAGATCAAATAAACTTCAATAAACTTCCGATAGATATGCTCAGACCTTGTTTTTCTGTAAAAGCACCTTCCTAGCTATAGATCTAGGAACTGTATCTAAAATAAGAATTAAGAAGATGTCAGCAACAAAAAGTCAAATGTTAAAGATATTTTGTAGACAGATCATGACAATCAACTTTGAAAGACAAGTAGCAAAAACAGTTGGTTTACTTTGATTCCTTACCCACTGCTTCCCCCTATTTTTCCTCTCCCCTCTCTTTCTTTCTCTTCCCCCTTTCTCTCCTTGCACTCTCCTTCTCTCTATCTGTATTTCTGACCTTCCCTCTCTCCCTCTCCCTTCTTTGTATCCCTTTTCTCACACCCCTCTACCTCCCCTTTACACTTTCTCTCCCCACCCACCTCCATCCCTCTCCTCTCCCCCTCTCTCTCTCTCTTTATCATTTGCTTTCCAAAACTCTTTTCACTTTCTCTTTCTTTTCTTCTGTTTCGAGTTGACAAGGTACAGAACATGATACCCGATGTTTCATCGAGGTTCGGAATGTCACGCCGACGAGCGCGGAGGTCCGCAATAGCTTGTGTCGCCGTCACCATTTAGCGTAGGTAACCAGAGTCCAATATTTTATATATAACATCTGCATCGAATTAATCCCAAATTTATCCCCCAGGACCGCTGCCCCACTTACAAAGGTACCCTAAAGAGGAATTATTTCACTGAACCAAAATAGGGGATTAAATCGGAAAAGGGTTTTGAATGGGTAACGATGATACGACTTGATATAGAAAAAGTGTTTTTTTGATTTTATTTTATGGCGATATGACATAATTATAGCAATGTTCCATCGATTGGCCATTATGACAAACCGAAACTTTTACCTGTCGTGCCTTTTGAGGCTTTTATCATATCGGAGGACTCTACAATACCTTAAAGAAAAATATTATGAATAATAAAACACTTTTTTCTGCTTGCCATTTAAATCTACGTTTAAATTGCAATATGATTATTGTGTTTGTAGTGAGAATTTTCTAGCATGCAAAAGGTGTCTTCTGTAGAAGATGATTCTTAAATGATAAATGATATATTTTGATAGTGATTATGCTCTAGAAATCAATAGAATAATTTGTAGGTAAAGTGAATTGAATCAGTCTAATTCAATTCGCACAACTCTCTAACATTCCCCGATTGATTGATTGATTGATTGATTTTATTCCATTTCATATATCAATTGTTTGCACAATAAAAAAAACATAGTTGACAAAGTAAATTCAAAATTATGAAATGAAACAGGTACCTATTGGAAAGCATAGCTTGTTTTTGTAGGTTCCCAAGAATGAATATAACATGAAAATTAATTTCATAAATCATTTTTAGGTGTCTCAATAATCACAGTAAAATAAATATAATATAATAACATATTTTCATTAACCCTTTTAAAGTATCTAAATAATCGAAATATACAAAAAGAACAATTTTACAAAACGGGACACAAAGGACAGGAAACTGACACAATACGATAAGACAAGACATGACAAAGATTAAAACTATATAGTGGAAACGATAAATTCACATTGTCGATCGTTACGAAATACATATCGGTGATAAACACAACAGTTTCATGAATGAGTATTAATAATTTAAATGTCAATGATTCATGGAAAGTTTTCACACGATAACATAGTACATTAAAAGTAGTTTACAAAGGTTTTTTTTAAACGTTTTAAAAAATATCTACATTTTTTGTAAATTCGGGAGCAAATTAAAAATGATGTTTTTCACATTATTATTAGGGATATATACATGATTTTAGTGATTTGTTGGATTACTAAGTTCTTGCCACCTGTCTTTTTAGTGAAGCGTGAATTATCGATCAAACTTAGTAACAGATGCAATGTGCTTCAGTAAAATACTCAAATATTTGAACAAATAACATACATGATTTAATATTTTATTCGGATTTTAAGTCAATATTATATGGAGGAAAAAAGCTGTAATCAAGTTTATTGATGATTTTTGACGTGTTTCAGTCATTGACACAGTTATGTGTTGGTTATTTCATAAAGATACTCACTGGCTCCTGATTTGAAAGAATGTATTCAAACGAATGATTAAGTTTCAATCATATTTCATGACTTGAATAATGCCGTTATATTGGTTAAAATAACATTTTGAGATAATATTTCATTTTTTATCTGATTTTCTTCATTTTTGTATTGTTTTGTTTTTATTTTTGCCCTGTTTCTTTCATTTCAGAATATTTTTTTACCCGTTCATGTGCTAGATCTTCGCTCCCTTAATCCTCCGGTTTTAACAAGTTGACAAGAAAAATGAAAGTGGTGATTAAATACATGCATGCATAATGGTGAAAAGCTACGTTTAGTACGTGAGCATCTATACCCCTATCTAACCCGCCGATGACCGCATATTTCATACACAAGTTGAATGTTGTGGAAATGTTTTTGTTGGCTGTTATAGGGGTTGATGATTTATGAATGCATCGAAGGCGTCGTTGTTCGGCCTGTCGGTCCAATTTGTGGCATCATTTATTTTCGCCTGTTTTCGGGACTCTTGAAGGATGGAGTTGAGTGCTGGTCACACACTATTGCATCGTGGAAGAAACAGTCGAGAAGTGATTCCGAATGGTGGTATGTATGCTGCAAGTAGGATCAGTCGTGTATTGAGAGCTTTTAAAATCATCAAATGTATTTGTTAGATGAAGACATGTTTGTAGAAACTCAGAAACAATGAAAAGCACTGGACTCAGATATTAATAGATGGGACAACACAGACACGTGGCATCAAACACTAAAGCTGTTCAAACATTTATATTTAAAAATTAAATGAAGACAAAAAAATCAACATGAGCATTTTTCAAAAGATGATATCATAATTTCATCCTTTCACATGATCATAAAAAGAAAGAGGAAAGAAAAGGCTTTTTCAAATTTACCAGAACCCGATTTTTTCTTTAATATCTTCACTGTGAGCGGATGGGGGCTCGAGGTTAGAAAGTAGGTTACATTCATGCAGTGGATTATGGGAATCATCCTCATTCATCAAAACCAAACGAGATGTAAACAACATACTTATGACCTTAACACATTCATGCCAGGAATGTTTCCATTTGGCGTCATGCCTTCTCAAATACAAACGTTACTTAAAATTATCTTCATAAGATAAAAACTTTCTTTTTTTTAACAGGAGTGGAAGAACGATTTGGGTATTTTCCATCTGTGGTCAGATTTTTTTTAGAGTTTAAACTGTTTTTGAGTTGTGATAAAATAATAATTGAATTTGGAAAATACCACCTTGCATGAATTCATAACTGTTTATCATGCACTGGACGGGATGTTTGGGAATGAATAAAGCAAATTACTCAAGTAAGTCTGCCTGAAATCACATTCATTAGAATCACATCAATAAAGTCTATGTTAGGCCGCCTGCTATACATTCGATTAACGACAACTAGCTTCATGACTTTATCTTTCTGTGCACATCACCAAGTTATTTTACACCTGACACCAGAATTGTCAAGCACAAGAAATTTGGTTTTGAACAAGTCAGTAAAAACTAGTCTTTGATTTTCTGAGAATGTGTTTTCGGTTACGTTACGAAAACTTAAGATAATTTAAACGAAAAAAAAATAGAAATTGACGAAAATGTTTGAATGGTGCAACTTTTGAGAGAGATTTGTCAAAACCTATTGCAACAATTTTTAAAATTTCTTTGTTTCTTTAAAATTAAGCTTTAAGACATCATGCATAATGTACGATAAACATATTGAAAAAATTATTTCACATCATCAAATTTGAAAGTATTAACATGTATTCAGAAACTAGTACGGTATAATGTGTTTGTTCGCTCCCTTCCTGCCTTAGCAAAAACTATATGTATTTGACCTTATGGTAAAGTAATAACACTTGGGGAGTGATAAATTTGGAGCTCGTATAGTTATGTAATGCTTACTATACTGCATCGCGACACCTCGCAGCCTTGTATCTGCATTACCCTTATCCAAACTGTTATTTTAGTAGGGCATTTGGCCACCAACGATGGCCCTCAGTCGTAAACACCGCAAAAAGGTTTAAACAAAATCTCAAAGACGCGACGACGGGTGATAGTTATCCTTACCCTCGTCATCAAAAAGACCCGCCGAAAAATTATTACGCGCGGCGTTACCCGCGGGACTGTCGCCACTTTCACGGTTTTGTTTTATGATGCGACATTAAACATGCTGCATTAATGTTGAATAGGATTTTACGTGGGGAAGAAATGTCTTAGCATGTGAAGGAGGATAAAAATGGTCAGATTGACCAGTGTGTACGTTTCTCTTTGAAAATGCATAATAATAATGGAGACAGGTGCAGCTTCGAAACACATTATGACGGACGAATTATTGCTGATGATGTATGCGCAGACGATAGCGCGTCCTTCTGCGTAATTTCCTAATGTTTCCCGCTGTTTCTAGTCTCACTCTGTCCAACCCTTTTGCCTTTTGTTCATTCTCTCTCTTTCTCTCTCTCTATCTCTCTCTCTCTCTCTCTCATTCCCTTTCTCTTTATATAAATATATATCATATCTCTCTCTGTATCTCTTTCTTTCTCACTTTCTCTTGCTCTTTCTCCCCCGCTCTTTCTTCAAAAATATCTCTCTGTATTTTTACCTTTTTTTTCTCTCTCTCTTTCCTCCGAAGTTGTCCGGACCACTCCATTCCATCCGTCTCTGTTCTCCATCCCATCTCTCCGCTCGTTCCCACTTTCTCTCTCTCTCTCTCTCTTTCTGTCGTTTTCTTTTCCTTTTTTTTTTCCTTCTTTCTTTCTCTCCAAGTCTTTTCCTTGTTCTCCTTGACTTTGTTTTAGATGTTTAAATTGTTTTTCAACAACATAACATACCACAACACAATTTGCATGAGGTGGAGAATGGGTAGCACCGTATAGTTACACGGGTTTGCTGCCCAAGACTCCTTGTTCTCAAAGATAAATGGAGCAATACATAGGCTGTGATTTTGATCAATCCATTGGAACATTCTGACATGTCTACCGAAAGAGCCAGGCGGGGTGTGTGTCCAAGGCGTTCCCCGACGGTCAACACGTCCGTCGCAATTTGAGCAACTCCCCCCGTCGATGATGTGTAAAGCGTTTGTGGGAGAATTCATTATATTACAATATGTCACAGAAATTACATACCCCATTTCTTCACATGATTTAGATATGTTTGCGCATTTTTCTTCTTCATCCTGCTGGTCTTACAGGTTTATTTAATACATCGGTGTTCTCATCTTACTAGGCCAATATCAGGCATGCTAGAACAAGTAACTTAATTTGAATAAATATATAACTACAAATATATTAACTATAACAGTATAACAGTTAGGTAATCCTACATCTACATCTTGTCAGGGCCGACAAGGCATGAAGCTTTACTTATCTTGGATCCCTGGTCACTTCTGAAATAAGTTCATATTTCTTCATGTTTCTTTTAAAGTATACTGATGCTATTTTGTATTCGAAACTGAATAATAGATAAAGGAAATAAAATAAAATGAAATAACCTCCCCAGAAATAATATGATATTCGTTTTCAACGCTATACATGACCATTGTTTTTTTAGAAATTGATTATCTTTTCGTTTTTATTGCTAGCTACCTACAAATAAAATACTTTTTAGACATACATTTAGCAAAGGAATTTTTGTTCCACATATGACAATAGATGCCAATTCCCTTGCTGATATTTCAAACGAAATCGACAAGATTGGGGACGGTTGCACGAGGTCACTAACTGCTTAATACAACGAGCAAATCAACAAACAAGAACCGATAAAGGAGGTTAAGAAAGAAGGACTACATGTTCCTGCATGGCGTTTCGTGTTTAACACCATTATAGAGGAGAAAAATGGGCGAATGTGACAGGGGGAGCGCGAGTCGAAACCCTTCTGCTTCAGTCGTGGTCTCGCTGCGACGAGGGCGGTCGATGAGCTCTCTTACCGCCCAGCTAGCCCGGGATGTCCGATCCATTCCACCCTACCATCAATCAACATCATAATAGCCCGCCGTCTGAAATGGGATCTCAAAAACAATTTTTCCAGAGGATACAGCAGAGGACATTTGCTGCTCTTCCCCCCCCCCTTTTTTTTTTCTTCTTCTTCTTCTTCCTTTCCCCTTGAAAGAAAGAAATCGTTTCAACAGTTTTACGAGAACTTCCAATTAACTTGCACAACGGTCCTTGAATTGAATTTAAAGGAATATTCAATATGGGCTTCCTGGAGTTTTATCACACGAATGTAACAGTTTAACGATAAATTATTGGTTGTTGAATCGGATTTACAGTTGTTCGTGCGCTAATTGATTCAGACCCCAACAAATAATTAAAACCAATCCTGCAAAGTTTGTTTCATGAAGCCAGCATTCTATTAATATCTCACCAATCGTGCCAATGCAAATTCAAATTTATAATATTTCATGAAGTTTATTTCCATCACATTAGATATAGAAATGAATCTCAATAATACGTTGCATGGCTCTCTCCTCTTATGATCGGAATAGTTTACAGGCATTTTCAAAGGATTTTAGTACTAACAGATGCAAAGAAAAAAGGATTAAAATAGCAACAACAAAACGCCACAATCATGTTGTGTGTGTTTGTCTGTTGTCTGTTTTTGTATTGCAAAATTTTTTCAAAAGTTCAACCCATGATAATTTTAATAGCATTGTTCATCACTTCGATAGATATTGACTGGCATCCTTGGTACATATTGAAATATCTTTATAACAAATATATAGATCTGTATTATCCGTGTTTTATATCTCTGAATTACATATCAGATTTGTTTTCACTCTTAGGATTTCAATTGGCTCAAGCTTGATTATTCTCTGTCTTACATAATTATCATAATATGTCTTATATTTCTTTATATTTTCTGAACGTAAACATGATCCAAAGTGGAAATAATATTCACTAGATAATATTCCGTAGCTTAGACTGTAGCTGTTATCAGTCATGCTCACGGATTTTCTTTGACCCATCCTTTTTGTTAACAATACATTTATTCTTTCATAAATTCAATGCTTCCTGGGAGAAATTTCAATTATTTAAACATATTTGTGGCTTACACCCAGTAAATAAGATCGATTGATCGATCTGTATTGAAAAACATGTCAGGAAAAAAAAATCTTATTTACTGGGTGTAACCCACAAATATGTTAACATAATACATGTATTGATATATTGTTTAAATTATAATTTTGCATGTGTTTATCTTAAAATATTAAAACCTTATTTTTCACTTTTAAAATATTTTGACTGGTCCTACTGTAGTAATCGGACAATACAATTTGGCCATCTAAAATACATTTCTACGTATTGATCTCACGTATTCGTCATGTAGTATTGAAGTCCAAAGGACGATTGCGATATGAAAAATAATAACATCTTGAAACAACGGCCTCCCTCCCAATATCAACTTGCAAAAATCTGAATATTTGTCCCCATAACCTACTTATTGAATTCCTCTGTTCTTCCTGTTACCTGCAAGATTATAACTTTTCTAATAAGAAAAGGGGGTAGATGGGAAACATTGAGTGAACTTAAGTAGGTCTCCGGGAAACGAAAGCTAGAGCGACGGAGATAAAAACAGGTCTCTGAGGTCCTGCTTGTCCCGATTCAAAAGGGAATCTGATGGACATTGTTTTAAGAAAGAATACAAGGTTTCGAAACAAATCTTGACGTTGGAATATTGGGGCTCGTAATTAGGTCAAAATTGAGGAGATTTAGATCTGGGGTGCTGCCCAACAAGAAGTCGAATTAGGTTATGAGGGAGTTCCAAATTGATTTTTACTTTCTAATGTCGTCATTTTTCGACATAACGGTACTATGAGCTGTAACGAGTTGACAAAATCATCCTGTCTAGACCACGTAAAGCACAATAATAAATCTGACGTCATCCTTAGTGAACTCAGTTTGAATGTACACCATGAAAATGCAAACAAGTTTTGTTGACAGATTGAATGAGTCAAACATTTTGCTTCATAATTTGAATTAATGGTTGTTTATTGAGTGAAAATCTATTGTATTTAAATTGTAACGAGATCTGTTGCATCCTTTAGGCGTATCAATTGACAAATGGATAGGGAACTTGACTCGAATTTTCCATTAAATGTCCGTCCATCCATGTCTCAGTTCGATTTCATTTTTTTTTTGGATAAAGCACAGGTGAGCGACCGTTTTTTAATAAATGATGTTATGAAAATCAATCATTGTATTTACCTATGATGTCATTTTCCTCGGTGTTACTGAAATGAATTTAAAAAAATGTGTCATTCAATTACCCATAGGGCTTAAACGATAAACGTAAACGATATGTTAAAATAGGTCTCTCAAAAAAGTTTTAGGCAACTGAATAAGTAAAATTAATCTTGATATTCGGCGTATTTAGTATTTACCTATATTGCAAAACTTATATGTATTTTTTGAATATCTATGGAAAATAGATTATGAATCACTGATTCACAAGTGGTTAAGATAAAATAAAGTGATTAGTGGAAATCGAATATGCTGAACAAGATCAAAATTATCATGTAAAAAATACGAAAGTACGAAAATATATACCAATCTTCATGTTTATCTTTATGGTTACATACATATATTACAAGCTTGAATGAAGTTCATGATATTCGTCCTCATGTAAAGAAGCCATCCAGCCATAAAGACGCTCCTCCTCCTCTTCAATGTTTTTCAGCGATTAGAACAAAGCAAATAAACATCAATTTCATAGTTGGTTTGAGTCCCGACCGCGGCGCCACCAGGTCGGAAGTAGCGTGACCTTTTAGTAGAAAGAATCCTGATGAAAATCATATGCTTTAGAAGGACACTCACCTTCCGCTCTTCAAACTTTTCAAACACCTGTAAAAGCTCCGAGTTAGCCCATCGGGAGTCCAGGTCTAGCTACGTCTAGCTGGGCCAGGACTGATGTTGGAGATCCGTCTCTGCAAAGTCATCGTTTCGGCAGATTTTGTCTCATATTCAACAAAAAATGTGAACAAATGAACAAATTTGTTTGGAAAACAAAATAGGTAATTAGTGCAACAGGATCAAAGAAAAACTTTAAAAGATGACAAAATAAAGTCTTTCACCATCGCATAAGGGTATAAATTATTTATCTGCCGTAGTTTATAGGAGGGATTAGACCGCCCTGCAAGGTCATTGGACAGGTGGTTATCTCGTCAACTCAGCTCTCAGTTAACATAAGAAAAAGAGGATCATGAGGGACCAATGGTCACCGATTGGGCACTGTTTGTTATATAGATGGCGCAAGTAGCTACAAGTAGTGCAGTGGGTTTAATTGTTCACGCAATGTAATACTAACAAAGCATTGACCCCTATAACATAAAAGTGGTTAGGAATTGAATAACTCTGGCCAGTTATAAAATAGCATGAAAGTGCATTACGAATTGTTTCATCATCATTTTGTTTCCTCTACATGTAGTTCAAATTTTCACATCATATTATTTTACCTCATGGTTTTTCATATTGATTAATTCATTTTCCCCCAGATTTTTAACATTTCATTTCATCATTCTGGGGGTTTCTTTACACGAATCTCTTATTCCATTATGCTTCAGCAAGACGATACCACAAAAAAAAGAAACGCTCTGACGTAGTAGTATCAACAAATGATATTCATCCTTTCATAAAGCTCTGTCTCCTGGGGTGGGTAGGTACTTTTTCTTAATCAATAGCAGAATTTTAAGTCCATTGCCTCGGGTGATGTAGCCCTCGGCTATAGCCATGAATTTGTCCCCATTTTCCGGGGAAGGAGGGATTTCTAGGTCATATTTGTGTCGGCCTAGTTCCAATTTTTTTGTTTCTTGCCGGAATTATTGTAAGAGTCATTTCCAAATTATGCGAATTACAAATGTTGATCTCATCCAATCTTATTGCATTTTTTGTGTGTCTGTTCCTCCTCCGATTTCTCTCTATCTCTCTCTCTCTCTCTCCCTTTCTCCCTCTGTCTTTCACTATCTCCCGCTCACTTTTTTTCGGAATAGATTTTGAAGTTGAAATTCACCTGCCTGTTGTGTACGGTCTCCTTTGGTCTACAGACACTACATAGTAACGCACGTGTTTGCTTCAAACAACGCAAACGTTTCAGAAGAAATTGTAGACACAAATGGTGCCGTGACCGAGAAGATATGATTAATCTTTCGATTTTTTCAATAGATATTCATCCATCATTATTTTATATTGGAGATTAAAAGTAATGCTGACAAGAAATATGATTTAGTCGGCCAGATAGCAATGTAATTCCATTATCACATATCACGTAAACAGTTGTAATTCAATGATATTAAACAAAGACCATCATCATAAACTGCAAGTGTTGTTTGAAGTTAAAATATAAATGTTTGCCAGAACGGTAGACTTATGGGACAATTAAAAACCTCGTTCATCTTAGGTTCACGCTGTCAAATTAAGGAAAGTACATGTATTCAAATTTCAATCATAACAATTGAAAGGTCAAGTGAACATAAGCTGATTATGAAAGATAATGTTAAGACATCATGAACCCCAAGGAAGGAAAGTTTCTGTTAATCGGGATTGTTCAATTTGACATTTGCTAACAGATTATAATCCTATCGGCTTCTGAAAGAACATTCATTATCTACTTTTTACGTTCTTAAATAACCTACAAACTCTTGTGTCTTGACATATCTTACCCCACATCGGAATAATCCACCAAGGACAATTACTACTTATGTAAGAGTATTTCTACGAAAGTAAATTGCCTGATTCACAGGAGAGAATATTGCCCTGTTTATATCTCTATGAACTTGTGAGACAGCATCACCAATAAGCATGGTCTCATGGTGTATCATTTTCTTGCTTGTATTTCTTTTTAATCCTCTTGGCATAATATTTATCCAAAGTCTCCAACCTCTTTATATATAGGCTTCTGAATGAGATGGTTTTAACCTTTGTGTATCAATACCGACCCAATGTGTTAAGTTGCCTGTCTCCCTTCCTCTTAGTTCATTTCATCAAGTTAATTTCTAAATTGAAACTCGGCTGGCTTTGAAGGCTTATATCACTCTATCCTCAGCGGAATGGCGGGTACAGCGTTGGCAAGGAGATGTCTCTAATGATACTTTACTTGAAATTTTTTATGATTTTGTAATGGTTGACGGAGCAATGGCCAGAAGGGATCTCTTTACCGTCTCCTGGATGATAGTCCGCGGTAAACTTTATAACACCATCATCCCTCGCGACCATTTAACAAATATGAGGCCGCACGATGTCATTATGATTATTATTATTTCTAGGTTGTTGGGAGAGAGGGAGATATTGCAACGTTGGTGCCTGGGTGTTCTCCCGACTCGGCTTCTCGTTGGGGGAAAGGGAAAAGGCGAGAAGCCGTTGGAGTTGTCGGGGAAGAGACGGGTCGGTATATCTCATGTGAGAAGGATGAGGTGAGAGGGTAGGTGATAGGGTGAGAGCATAGCTAATTCACTAAAAAAAGCGCCAAAGAAGCCTCGGGCTTGGTGGCGGTATGGAGGGGCATCTTCAAATAAAGGGCGCGTACGCGGTGGCAGTCAAAGCGAGAGGAGCCACAAGCTTTAAGGAGGATGCCTTGTTTCTAAACTCACCATTCTCCTCATCTCTCCCCATCCCCCAATCTCATTCTCTCTCCCCCTCTCCCTTTTCCCATCATCTAATCGGCCCACACCCTCTCAAATCACCCAAGTCCCGGATGAGCCGGACACAAGCCCAGCGCTGAGCATTGGCGGATATTGTCGGCGACGCAGAGACAAGAGGGGAAAGAACTCTTTCGGATTTTCGAATTAAATTTTCATAAAGGCGAAAATAACAAATTCATCGCGCGAAATCTCGCGGGACGAGATGAAAGAAAAGCTTGCGCATCTCTGCTAGAGTAACACTTTGAGTAATAATACAACATCAAACCGCCACCTTCATTTGTAGCGAAGCGCGAGCGTTTCTTGCGCCGCCGCTGCTGCTTTTACACGACCAGCAATACATCGGAATCAATGCAACACTTAGCAGACGGCAAAAGAGTTTAAATAAAACTTGGATGAAAATTAAAAGCGTTTACATCAAACAGGAACCGAGCGGAGATACCATCTGCACGGGTGTGTTCGGAGGTGAGGAATCCGCGCGTCCAACACAAGATGACGCTTTAAACAAACCTAACAAGATACAAAGCATCATTAGCATGATACACACTCCTTATAGACCTGAAGCGAGAGAGAATGGCGGGTGGTGTCGAAAACATCATGTCTTTTCTGGCTTTCATTAATATCGCTCTTGTGTAGCAAACATTGTGCGATTTCCCCAATACAACGACGTGTCACCACTACAGTTCTGTAACAAGTCTGACGTGTCAAACTCGTAAATGAAGTTATCTTTTCAAATTACACCGGCATGATACCGTTATTCATTGGTTAGAAGTCAGGAAGGAAAAACAGAGAAAATGATACCACCTAGAATTTCTTCGCGGAAATGACTTTTTTGAGATGTAAGGGAAAGTGTTAAGATGTTGCCTATTTTTTAGTTCAAGCGCGGCGCACTGGTGTTCGCTCCGTTAACATAAAGCCTTTTATGTTACTCAATAAGATGAAAGATCACCAGCACTGAACACATAATATTGGCACGGTCTTTTCTTTTAATGAACGGTTCTATTTGTTAGCATTTTTATTAAAAATTGCCGAACCTTTTATTAATAGACTTGTATTAAAATGTCAAACCTTAACAGGAAATTGCGGATTTAACTTCCAAAGAGTAAATCAATCAGTTTTCGAAGGCGAAAGTTATGCCGACTAAACATTCGTGTTCTCAGTGAATGGTACCAACAAAATACCATTTCAATTCCACAACCCTTGCGCCATTACGTGTGATACGTTGACTTTGCCCTTTCATGGAAGATGTTTCCAGGGGATTTTCATTTTACATTGTACTCAACTTATGTAATTCGCTTTGGTGGCGTCTAGAAGTTAAAACAGTTCACATGAAAACTACTAACAGAGGGTGAATAATGTAATCTTAAGACGTATAGAACCTGGATTTCATTTATATTTAATAGCCTTTTTGAGCGAAGGTAGGTTAATCATTAATCAACAATTGCAGTTAAAATGAAATCGTTTAAAAGACAATTATTAATAAGCAGACGTCTACTAACATCATTTACATGATTATCTCTCAAGTGAACCCAGTAAAATTTTAATATCGCTTAGTCGGTTTAGGTGCGTACGTTATTTCCAATTGTCACCCGACACTAAAATGCTGCCATAATCAGGAATTGACATCATAGCGGTGTAATGGTGTGGTAACGTGAGTCCAGCAACTAAGAGGGGGGGGGGGGGGGGGGG
>BEXV01000239.1:204161-218863 GCA_003118195.1 Hemicentrotus pulcherrimus | reverse complement strand
CTTTCTCTCCCATTATAACTCTTTCTATATCTTTCTCCTCCTTCATTTGTTCGTTTTCACGTTATTTTTTTCTTTCTTTGGGATAATTGGCATTTGTCAATTGACAGTAAACTGAATTAGCTTTATAGATTGAAGAACAAAACAAACAAAAACACTTATATAAATATATATCAACGGAACAGTATTATTTCATAAAAACGTCAACTTTAATCGTAATCCAACTTAAGACTTGTTCTTAATGAACAGTGCCAATCGCACAGATAAAAGTATTGTATTGACACTTCTTTGTTATTTTCACAAACATTGTAGGACGATGCGGCGGGATATGTCTGACATCGCCTGGTGAACTCTCCAAATCCGTCTACCTCCTCGAGCTTGACAAATGTAATTGTCGGCGGGAAGTCAAAGGACTGCGATGGTGCTAATTTCTGAATTACTCCCGAAACTCGCCTCTAACTGAGGTGTCGGGCCATGACAATTCTGTCGCTTACTTCAGACGGTTACAAGCCTGCCTCCACCAGCTTAGTTTACCGTTTTCAGTCTCAATATTTCCCAACGACAGGTTAAAACAACCATCCAATTATTTTGTTAAAATGTTTTTGGTTTGTCAACATGTTACTCTCGTCTACTGAAGATCAACTTATATTTAAGCACACTATTAGACACGTATAGAACGAGAAATGTTACCTTTGGGTTCAATATTGATATATGACATCACACTGGTTCTGAAGTTAGCGACTATTTTACCCCGGGGTGTGCTGAAGTTACGGGATAAGATCCTTTAGATGATGAAAGTAGTTGATACGAAAGCCAGAAGGGGGATCACAGACCGGTGAGGGTCTAGAAAAAGAAGTATATTGGGGTGATAATGAAAGTGGATAGATCCTCTCAATGAAGATGATGATTAAAGCAAGCGACACCTTTCGATTAGTCTCTGCGTCAAGACACGGAGATTCTCCTTGTAAACTGATCAAAGTGGAATGCAGTGGCTATAGCTAGCGTAGCTATGAATTTCATATTGTTGTTCGGAAATTCATTGTTATAATTTTTTCAATAATATATCCGACTCTAAACGTAAAAAGTTGTTTACATTATGTTACTAAATTGTCCATAAACTTCTCTATTGATGAAACTTTGTAATACTGCACGTCATTGCATGCTACATGTGCATGCACTTATATATCACTTGCCTATGCATATATAAGCAGCGTCTGTGTGATAATACTTATTCCATAACAGCTAAGTGATGTAAATGAATAAAATAGAAAGAAGAAATAAAAAGGAAACTATGGATAGAATTAATAATATGTATGAATATAATTTAAAATGCATAAATGCTGCACTGCATATCGCTCTCTTGATAATTACCAGACTTTACAAAATTCAACCAAAATACATGGATAGGAAATAGGTGCTAACGACCTTTGCTACTGACTACTCACGCACTAATAAACATGATATGGTCACAGTCATGTCTAATAATATTAAATCAATCTTAATCATATTCATTATGGTTCTCTTTTTTTATAGGGTTGATCACAGCAGGTGTTTGTCTGTCCTGTCGGCCGTGACTGACCGACTCGATGACCAGAGGATGGAGTTGGTATATGAGGAGTCGACAAATCGAATGTGTTGTTCGTGCTAATAAGCTCCCAAGCTACATGCAAAATTGATTAGAGAGAGAGAGCGAGAGAGAGAAAGAGAGAGAAAGGTGTGAGACATTAGAAACAGAGGCAGGATAAAAAGGAATTAGACAAGGGGGAGAGAGAAAAGAGAGAGAGAGAGAGAGAGGTTGAATGTGTGTGAGAGGGAGGGAAAGAGAGAGAAAGGCTGAGAGAGAGAAAGAGAGAAAGAGGTGGAATGTGTGTATGTGAGAGAGAGAGATAGAAAGAGAGAGAGAGAGGGGAGAGAGGGAGAGAGAGCACTAGATAGAGAGGAAAGAGAGAGCGAGAGAGTGAGAGAGAGAGGGGGGGGGAATGAAAGAGAGAGAAAGAGAGAATGAGAGGGGGAGTGTAGAAATTAATTGATGGTCGGGAGGGAGAGGGAAAAGATGAAAATTGGTATGAGTTATAATCATAATTAAGTCACATCAAGGGGGCATGATAATTACTTAATTCAAGATCGTTAAGTTTGGAAACCGTGTAACGAGAGTGGAAAGACAGAGATGGGTGACGGATAACCTGCTCCTATGGATGTCATTATAGAAACGTAACTTTGAATAGGTCGATATGTAAGACAATTTTAGGATTGCGCCTAGTTATATACTTTTATTCTGCATACGGTTTTATATTTGATAATTACTATTTTAGAGTGGTTTTACTGTTAGAGCAACACATGTGTTAACATGATAAACACCTCTGAAACTGTATCGGTGTATTATATAAGCATAATACAAGTTTACCTATATGTCATACATTCAGATATGGAATTCATTTTTTTTTTTTTGGTAATTGGAGTTTCTTTGGTTTCTCTCTTCTAAAGAAAACATGTTACCATTATTCAATTTTCATGCCTCACTAGTATACCAGGGACATCTCTATATTTCTTCTTCTTCTACTCCATTTTCTTCATTATCTTCTTCTTATCTTCGTCTCCTTCTCTTCTTCCTTTCTTCTTTTTTTATTTCCTCCTCCTTCTCCTTCTTTTTTCCTTTAAAAAAAAATTATTTTCCATTCTAAAGGCATTTGGCTTTTGCTTGAAAAGATATATCTGTCAATAGGGCAAATATCCATGATATAATCGCTAAATGATACATTTCTACGTAGCAAACGATTGGCTCTCTACATGCTCCAAGGTACAATATAGAAAGCAGTGGGTGTTTATATGGCAACGACAAAGGTTTGAAAAGAGAATTGAAAAGGTGGAAAAAGAACATGACTTGGTAGCACTTTACAATTCATCGGTCGTAAGAAGATGAAGAAAGGAAAGTGAAAGTGAGAAGACGGTGTTCCAGGGAGTTTTCTCTCACTTTCTGCAAAGCAGGTGATGAGGGTGTCACTTCAGTCGCTCTCATCATGGATGAATTAAAAGAACCACCACAACTGGTGTTGGATCGCATCTGATGCTCAACAACACGAAAGAATGAAAAGGAGGATGAAGTACATCTCCTCCGTTCACTGATACAGTTAAACCCGCGGCGGCCTCATCACATACTTACCTATACAGTGTAACTCATAAAAAGGAAAACCCAGATCCAATGATCAACATCTCGGTGATAAGTGAAATATCAGATTAAATTCGGTCAAGTTAAATACATGTTTAGCCCTTCATGTTGTATTTAATTTGACGTCTTGATCAATAAGATATGGCCACGGACAGCTGAACAGCAGTATTTTTTTTCACCTTCTGATGCATGCCGACTTTACCTGTAAGTTTTTGACAACCCGCAGTTTGGTTGATAGGTATCAATTCCAATTGAACTCTTTTACACATAATCCCAAACATCAAGAACTTCAGCAACGGCAATTTTGCCATTGCTTTCATTAATTGATCTGTTATGAATAATCCTAAATCGCTTTTCAGAGAGAAACCAACCATTTAATAAGTCACTTTAATATATCATTCCATTAATTATGTTGCAGCACTTTTAAATGGGTTGTAAGATATCAAAGCTTGAATTTGCCACGGTGCTCTCTCTTTCTCCCTCCTGAGAAACGCTGTACATGCACCGAAAGTACAATATAACTAAGCCAAACTACATTCAAACTTGAAAGTGTGAACAACACGAAGTGATAGCAGCTTGTTACCGATAAATCTGTCGCCATGCGCTTTCATCACATATCGATCGCGACACATTTGTGATCAGTTTTAGGAGGTGTGAAGATCGCTTTTAGATTTGTAATCAATGTGGGGGAAGAAAGTGTGCATAGCTCTGAATGCAGTTTTGCTGTGTGGAGTAAAGCGAGTTAGTCAAAGTCAGAGTTACGATTGATTTACGCTCTAACTTGCTGGCAATCTGTTATTCAAGTGAAAATAATATGAGCATCAGCCCTGCCCCTCCCCCCTCCCAGGTCATAAGTTCATCTACAATGTCCATATACTAAACGGAAAGTTCGTGACATTGCATTTGGATTACATAAAGAAGTGAAATATGATATTTCAACATNGGGGGGGGGGGGGGGGGGGGGGGGACAGAATGACAAACAGAAATACAAGTTTCTGTCATTATGATGATGATGTTCCGGCAAACCTATTCTATTTTTGTAATCGTTATGATAAATTATCGTATATAATGATTAATCTTGGTGATGGTGTAGACTAGAATACAGATTTCAAACGATTCGTTTAGCTTGTTTCCAGTGGGAAAGAATCAGAAATACACCTCCGCAGATATTACGAATGTAAAACATAACGTTGATATTAAAAGGGAGTAAAAAGTTATAATGTGGTGTCCAATGAGGGGCGATAGAGAAAGAGTGACAGAGAGAAAGAGAGAGGAGAAGGAAAGA
Source organism: Hemicentrotus pulcherrimus (assembly GCA_003118195.1). Lineage (NCBI taxonomy): Eukaryota > Metazoa > Echinodermata > Echinoidea > Camarodonta > Strongylocentrotidae > Hemicentrotus > Hemicentrotus pulcherrimus. The sequence continues at coordinate 214,415 of BEXV01000239.1, read as the reverse complement.
GCGGCGTATTAATAGAGGGAAATACACACAGAGAGAGAACGGGTGGGGGCGGATGGAAAACGACAGAGGGAGAAAGGAGAAAGAAAGGAATATCATTTTATTTATGGCTATAAGCAGTGACATGTCTAGAGATAAATAGAGGCGACATTGTTGTAGGGCCAAATATGCTCACCTGATATTACAGGACCTACATGCATCTTTTATCATTAATTATCGCGGGGCATCATCATCTCACTCAAACTATGAAACAACCTGATCATGTTATCTTTAGTCACATGACCTAACCCCATCGTTCCTTCCTTACTCATCACATAACTTTCAATTAAAGATGGCTTTCTTACACTGTCATATATAGTGGCAAGCTGGCCACCTCGTAGGTGATCCCGTGATGCTATCTGGTCACGTGACATATGGCGTATTAGGAAGTAGGCTACTTTCGTAAGTTTTTTTTTTTTAAAGGATGACACAAGGAGAAAAGAAAGGGGGCAAAGTGAGAGGGGAAAATAAAGATAAATTGATAGTAAAGATATGAACCGATAAATTAACAATTCAAGTGCCTGTAAATTTATGACATGATTCCAAAGATTGGAGAAAATAGACCAGAGGAAATATGAATACCCTATATATCCCATTCAAATTTTATTTTTGTTACGTAATAATGCATTTTAATGTTCGCATATTTCAGTAAGTGATAACAAGGCTATTGACATTGCCTTGGATTAGTTTTTTTTTTCGAAAACCTTTTTATGGTCTTAGTTGATTAACCCATTTGGCAAGGCTGCAAAAATATGACCCAATTTTTCCTAAAATAAAATTGCAATTGCATTTTAATGTTGTAGATGTCGAGAGGGTTGTATTTTGATTGGTCTTGGAGTTAAATACTTGCGAAATAGGACATTAATCTGAGGAAATGTGAAGGGGGTGATTTAGCTTGTTCTATCGACCCTCTGAGCACCACCCAATAATGCCAGAATGATCGCTATGTAGAGGTGGTCGACTGGTGTACTACTAGCAGAGGGTGATGCCAAGCATAACTAAACCCGATGTCATGGAGGCGTGGATTGTTAGGCATGGTAGTTCTTTCGAGCTGCACAAGACCTAAACATTTGTTCTCATAGACTCAAATTTAAAGAGGATTTATCATTTAATTCTTGCTGTTTTAATGAAACTTAATCTTTGGTAACTGAACTGATATGTTGACGGGAACAGAAAGTACTTGACGTAGCTGAATGTAGTCATGTATGAGTTCATTTCATACACTCTCACAAACTGACATAAAGCCCAAAGTGAGTGCTAACATTTTAGAAAATGGAGCCTAAATTTACCAATAAAATGTCATTTATATATAGTTATGTAACAAAAACCTATATATTCATTTTATTCATTCATTTATTTATTTGTTGTCATTGAATATCGTCATCCAAACAATGATATGTGAACATATTCCATAAGTTAGACATTGGTGCGAATAAAATGGCCATTTTCCTATCAAGCATTTTTTTTTTAAATTCCATATTTACTTATTTACAATGCGTTTCTTCTGTTGGTGTCCTTGTTATGCATAAAGTATTGGAAGCTAAAAAGGTATAAACAAGGGGGCGGGGGATGGAGTCTCGAATGTTATGAGAAATGATAACCTTGCAAAGAGTGAGATGCGATGTGTGTCTCCCCTTTCTGAACGGCGCCAGCTCTACATGAGGTGCCGAAATGAGCACAGGTGCATGGCGGTTAACACGTGACACACAGGCATCACTCAAATAATGCTCAAAGTACACNCCCATTTGTCTAAATATATTGTATTTGTATTTTGGGGGACCTTGCCTCCTTTTCTCTTCTTCTTTAAAACACTAGGATGAACACTATTGGGAGGCAATCTAATTGATGTGACAACAAATTAGGAGACAACCTACATTGGCACTGCATTTCAAACATCAAACATTGTTGTTTGCATTACTTGTTCATATTATTAATATGAAAAAAAATAATGCAAACATTGGTGTTTAAAAAAACTTCGAATGCATAACTTAAACTTTCGTAACAAAATGAAAATAAAGACTTTTTATAAATGTATTACATTGTGATGTATTACCAAAAACTTAATGCATCAACATCATAAACGATACTAAAATACTAAAAAAAGTACATCTTGACTGATTGGTAATAGTGGGAAAGTTTTGGGCTGAAAACAGCGTGACTTAACAGTTTGGCACACACTCTAAAGCGTTAAGTGTGAGAACGTATTAGAGTAACAATTCGGGCAGACAGCGCTCCATGCACCCCTTGTGGAGCTAAATGGTAGCAAATATAAGAAATTGGTTAAATATAAGACACATCATCTGGCTCCCTTCCATCAACACGACTAACTACATCACCCGTTCTATTCAATGAAGTGAATAGCGAAGGTGTAGGGCCATTACACGGTTCATTTGCAGGCGATTTGATACAGTATGGGCGACCCGCGAACTTTGCCACATTCTTGCGCTATGACGCACTCCGCAATTTATTCCCGGGCTTTAGGTAGTTTTGTCGCCTTTTTGGGGACGTGTTAAAAACCCACCCACGTTTTAAGTCACGATGTGTCGTCTGCGTGAATGTCCATGTGATGCTGTCATGGATAATGATGCTTAAGTTGTAGATTACTTATTCATCGTATGATGTTTAAGTTAAATCAATACATTCATGACAAGCACCAAGCTAAGTGTGATCTATATGAATCATTTACGTGTGTATAGTTTACCTTCTGTGACTACTTGAAATATTGGACATTAACTTCTTGATGTAAACAAATTCGATCTCAATCACCATGACAGGCATGTTTCTGCAAAAATGCTCCATTTTGTCATATTTCTCATATCATGATAATGCTATATAAATGTATTTCAAATCTGCATCCAAAGTGCCTTTACCCGCGTATGTATAGGACAAATATGGAATTTACCACTTCAAAGGAAAAAAGACATGAACTAGTGGACGTCCGTCTTCCTTTATTTGTTACCTTTTTTTTTTTGAATTACCTAACTCATTTTGCGCACGTCTGCTTCGCCTACATTTTTTTACAATCTAGTTTCTATATTTATTACTGTTTCGCTCCTCACCCGTCCAGTCATCAACTCTTACTGCCTTCTATCCTTCTCCTTCTCCTGCTTCCTCATCTCTGCAGAGATAGCAATCAGCCCAGCTGCCCCCCCCCCTCCGCTCTCAGGCCCTCCCCGAACCTCAACTGCCTAGACACGCCACTAGTTTAGACCATTCTCTAATACCAAAGTGTCACTTGGAAAAGTATGTTTAACGATACGAACTGCAAAGCCGTATATGAACGTGCTGAACTGACCCAGCGACCGCGGTAAGTTCCGATCTACACAAGATGTATAAAGATGCTTTCATCGTTCTACTGATTTTGGTCTTAAGCTGCATGATGGCAAGCATATTTGTGTATGGAATGATTTCCCCCTTCACCTGTGTACATTCTTTTGCCATGTGAATGTGCTCGTATATTCGTTTCCCCCGAAATTTACCCCTTTAATGTGACTCTTTCTTAAAATGGGATGAACACAATATACTCCTTTTTAGGACTCTAAAAACACTAAAACAATCACTTTGAGGCGTAAACAGGCATAACGAACCCATTACGTCATGTTCTTAGATCTAGACTAGACAGACAGGTTTTTTCAATCGCTGTTTCCTCTGTTTAATGTTTTTGTATGAGTTTGAACAAGCTGATCTGGCTGCTGAGCGCAGACCTTCAGTTGGCGTCGGGAGGGCTACGGCCGATCGACCGGCTCACACCTCGGCGGGTTTTCATCACTTTACAGGTGTGAACGACTACCGGCCACCGCGCCTCGCGCATTAATTCAATCTAGCTGCCCCGTTTACTCCGCGACAGGAGAGAGAGATAGGAGAGGTTATAAAGGTGAGGAGGGGCTTGGGTGGTGTGAAGCTCTCTCACCTCCACACTTAGCCTCGCACATCGGGGCCACTACCCCGTAACTTTGTCAGCTATCATTACCACTTACCAGCCACACGCACACCGTGCCTGCTTGCTTGCCTGCTTAACCTCAATGACCGCCATTTTGGAGTTTAAAGTCTTAGAATCCGACTGCATCACGTGGTGTTGTTATCAATTCACAAGCAATGACGAAATACAACATGCTCGATTGCATTGTTACGAGGTTAACTGTAATGACGCTAAAGATACTGGTTGTACAATAATGCTTTATAAAAGAAACTGTGTAGAGGCTTTTGTATTCTGAATGGTTGATTAGAACAATGCCGTGAAACAGACAATCATCACAGTTATAACGTTTTGTCTAAATCTTGATGACAAAATAATATCATTTTGCAATCACTTTCGTTGATAACAATAATATTATGCTTGTTTTACATAGTGCGTTAAAGACCCTGCCAGATAGTCGCTTCCATATTTTTACGTCATCAAAAAGAAACGCCTATAGTGTACATCTGTCATTTATTTAGCCTTCATTCCGGTAACTTTTTATCAGATTCTGAAACGAAATCCTTGATTTAGCTCATGCTGCAATGATAATTATTAACCTTTAGGTCAGTCAGGAACCCCGTGACTTTTACAAGCCGATCGCCTGTCATTGGTTTTCATAACTCTACAGTCTATTCGGGAAAAGGAGTATGGCAAAACCGGTCACTCAAAGAGTGAGTTAAGGTAAACACGTAGCCCAATCAATAGTAGTACATGTATTGACCGACACTCCTTGACTTTAACAAGCAGATCGCCTGTCATCGGTTTTCATAACACTACAGTCTATTCGGGAAAAGGAGTATGGCAAAACCGGTCACTCAAAGAGGGTGTTTAGGTAAACGCGTAGCCCTATCAATAGTAGTACATGTATTGACCGATACCCCATGACTTTAACAAGCAGATCGCCTGTCATCGGTTTTCATAACACTACAGTCTATTTGGGGAAAGGTGTATGGCAAAACCGGTCACTCAAAGAGGGAGTTTAGGTAAACAAGTAGCCCAATCAATAGTAGTACATGTATTGACCGACATCCCATGTCTTTAACAAGCAGATCGCCTGTCATCGGTTTTCATAACACTACAGTCTATTCGAGAAAAGGAGTATGGCAAAACCGGTCACTCAAAGATTTTTTTTATACTTTTTTGAGGCACTTCTTGATCATTTTGAAGCGCAATTTTTTTAGGGCTTTAACATTATACCATATCACAGACACTGATAACACGTAAGGCCGTCTTTCTCAGATTTAACATTGTTAAACAATGCCTTTAAGCCTAGATAAATGCATCAGCTCTGGATGTTCGCAGGAAAAAGAGTTATTTTTTTAAATAAAGAGCGAGAAATTTTACTTCAGAAAGGATGACCGTCATTTTGATAAGGTTTATCAATGCGTATGCGTATGTGAATGCGTATGTACCTGTTTTGAGTGAATATGTCACCTTTTATGAATGCGTATGCGATAAGCCGCAACCACCAGTAACAAAGACGCCGTGCAGTATGTTACCTAAACATGATGTTCCTGCGGACTTATAAAAGATATTTCACTTTTAAAATAAGATTTTAATATGAAATTGACAGACCTCCAAAGGCTCCAAGAAAACGCCACCTCTTGATCTAGTGACGTGGCACCAGTCACATACATCACGTGGTACGGCGCCATGACAGTTAACCCGGTTAATGCAATTCTTCATTGTCATTGCGTTTATACCTTAATAAAAACTAACCTGATTGGAATTAAAAGGTAGCTATTCGAACGCCATCTATCTATGTTATTCATTGTGTCCCCTCTTTTCTCTTTCTTTCTCTCTCTCTCTCTCCCACCCTCATTCTCACTTTTTCTCTCCTTTCCTTTGTTTACTTTTGTCTGCATCTCACTAAACGCTTTTCTATCTATCATTTTCTCTCATTTTTATTTCGTCTGTCCATTTTACTTTACTCTCGTATACCAGTCTCCTATTTCCATCTCTCTTTACCCCCCCCCNCCCCCCCCCCCCTTTCCCCCTCGCTCCCTCTCTCTCTCTCTCTCTCTCTCTCTCTCTCTTATAGCTCACTTATGTCACCCAAATCTTTCCTTCTAATACTACACTGTACCTTTCTAAACTTCTCCAGGATTCTTGCCATCTCTATGGCCATTTTGTGTCTACCACTCCCTCCCCCTTCCCTCCCCTTCTCTTGCTCTCTCTCTCCCTCTGTCTCTCTCTCTCTGTCTCTCTCTCTGTCTCTCTCTGTCTCTCTCTCTCTCCCTCTCACTGCCAATCCGTTGACTTTCTATATTTCCTTCTTGATTTATAACTACAATCATGTATCAATTTTTCAGCCTGCGATGCCGACATTGCTATAGCACCGGTAGAGTGAGCGATTCCATCTTCATTAACGGACGATCTTCTTCTGTTACAGTGAATTGTAAGGAAGATGATCAAGGCCAATTCCAGCTTGAAAATCATCGCAATTTCCACTCTTCCCTCTCCCCTTAATGGACATCACACTATACAAGAACAATTTAGCGCCGCCCCCAAAATGTGTCACCCAAAGTCTTTTAAAAGCTACGTCTCTTAATTCTCATCAATTCATGTTAACCATTTCACTCATTCCGTCGTTGTGGCCTTGCGCAAATGCCCGCAGAAGCAAAGACTTAATTTCTTGATGTTCAAAAATGGCACTGATGAAATGTATTCGGCAATCGTTTCACAACTTGCTTCGGAAATTAATCTGCGCTTTGCTTCCGTTTTAATCTAGAACAAACTTTTCACTGTTGTTAAAATAATAATAATCTTGGAAGTGTTGTGTCACACTAGAAAAGCATTTAATAGGAATGTTTTTTTTTTTTTACCTTGACTTACTCGTTCTCTCTCTCTCTCTCTCTCTCTCTGTAGAATTGTCCGCTTGCCATTGACACGAACGAAGTGTGATGCCACGTTACAATAACATAAAGGGGCTTAAATTACTTGCCATCCTTCTTTTAATAAACTTTCACAACTCTAAAATTGTCACCCGAATTCATTTCTCGCTTGGCCTTGGTTAGCATAACGTTTAGTCCTCTTCCTATTCCGTGAGAAATATCAATAAAGAGATGAATTTGACATTGGAAAGCGATCCTTTTTTTTGGAGGTCTGATCTGGTTTACCAGCCCGGCACTGCACTTCGTAAGAAAAATAAACAATTTCACACCTTTTTCCTGATCGTGTATACTAAAACCTAAACGTAGCTGCAATTAAATCAATAAGTCCCCATTTGGGAATTAACTGGAGACTGAGTCTCGACAGAAGTAGGTTGGAATGAATTTGCGATGTACCTTTCTAACAAAGACTTATCAATTTGAAGGAGTAGTATAATAGTTTTTCTTTCCCGAATTCCTTTGTTTAGATCGAAATTGTCCTACCATGTCCTTTCCTTTTTTAGAATGCTTAAGTTATTTTTGAAAGGAAACAAAATTGATAACTATAATGCAGGCGTGAACAAAATACCGTATGGTGATTTTCCACCCTGAAATGTCACTTAAAAGGTATACTCGAGAGATGGTTGGTTGTTTTGATGGTTTATGTTTACCAGACTACTGCTATACAAGAACATGCATTATATACTGGTATAAGCAGCCAGAGGGACTGACGGCTTTAAGTCCTCTCGGAGGGACTTGGCATTATACAAATAATATATGTTTGCTAGTGCATTAGTGAATATGCACGCAGGTTAAGTCACAGTATAGGATAATGAACGAGACTGGTCGGGTTCATTTTCCGTCTGATTGTTACTTAACCAAGTGCAGCGCATATCACTAATGCACGAGTTAAAATATGTATTATTTGTTTTATAAGATGAGTCTACAATATGAGTATAGAACTAGAGTCGGGAAATAGACGGTTGTTATCACTAAAATGCACTCCCCGATTGGTAACAATTAATGTACGCACACGTGATCCAATTCGACGCTTCTAATTGGCTACATTCTTGAACCCATTTGATAATACGGATTAATGAATGAAGGCTATAGAGATATTATCATCGATGTATATTATAATGTAAATAGAAAACCGTCAACATTTTTAAAGGTAAAGACCAGTTATGGTCATGCGATTGCATTGTGAAAGAAACGTTGTGGAATCGATCAGAAAAAGTTGATCGTCAGCATCTAGCATCTGCAAGGTTCTGGAATCATCAAAATGATAAGAAATTTGGCCCATTCTTCGTAAAGTTACTAGCACCATACACAGAAAGATGTAATTTGGACTATTCTATATCTCTCACAGACCATGAGAGAAACAAATTTACCAAATATATGAATTAGTAGGCGGTTTCCCGGCAAATTTTTTATCATCATGTATTAGTCAAAACATATTCTTTCACATTATTGGTAATGAGAGCTTCCATTTCATTTTTTTTTTGGAATTGGGGCGTTTCCAGTACTGGTCTTTACCTTTAAAAACAATAAAATCTGCTGCGCGCTGTTCAAAACAAACTGAGCACAACGAACGCGACAAAATGGAGAAAATGAAATGAAAATAGAAATAATAAAGGGAAGAAGATCTCGAGTGAAAACGAGAAATATCGCCATCAGGCGTCTGAGTTGTATTACTCTGTGTTTATTTTGACAAATCTATTCGCTGGATAGGTACATAAAAATCACAAACACTAGCGTCCGTCTACAATTCTAAAAAAATATACAAAAGTATCTGTTTAAATTGTAACAGACACGCAATAGCTTTTCCAATCAGTCGTTAAACAGCCATGTTAATAAGAAAGCAGCTATCATCCTTTGTGTATATAGTCCATGTTATTTTAATTTGTAATTTGTTTTATGGAATAGCTTATTTAAAGCATGGGGTTGTTTTTATGAAGTGATATTATTTGAAACAAAACCGGCCTAATGACACTCACGAACTTACTGCAATTTAGATGTTACGACATGGTAAACAATGGTGTTACGATACCGCTCAAAATCACAATAATCACAAGTGTGTTAAATATAGGAAAGTTGTACACTTGATTGTTCTCATTATTTAGGGACTAATATATTCACTAAAGGTCAATACTAGACTTCTTGTTGATGCGCTTTGTATCTATTAAATGAATAGGCGCTTTACATAAAAATTATGTAATATTATTATTATTATTATTATGATTCAGCTCGGTTGCATTTTCTTTTGTCTTACTTGAAACTGTTTTTCATACATGTATATATTCTCTTTTGCTTCAATATTACATTTCAAATTTTCTATAAATGTTATATTCATAACTGCCCCTACGAAAACGATTCATGCTTGGATTTTTCAAGTGGGTTTTGATTGCGTGAAATACGCTTTTGGAAACGACTGATAAGGAATAATGTGACAAATTTCCCGAAACAGCTGATACACTTCGAGACTTTTCAGTTGAACTTTCTTTCCTCGACGCGGTGCCAAAAAGGGATCCAATCCCTTGCCCGCAAATACATCCCCTAGCTTTGCTTTCCACGATGACAGATCGAGAGCGTTTTTAGCTCGTCGTGTTTCCAGATCCGTACTTCCAAAATCACATTATCGCAGGAGCACAGAAAAAGAGGAAGCTTTCCCCTTGTCCACGCAAAAATATTCATTAATGTCTAGTTAATTTTCATCACTGTTGTGCAGATTAAAGGTTATTTGGATTGCGAGCGCGGACGGAAGAGATTGCGCACATGCTTGTATCGTGTTGTCAGCACTCGCTTATGGTTTGTATGGCTCTCGACTGGTCCTCGGAGCGGGATTGAGCTATAAATCCGCGCCTGTCACCATACGACGCGGAGTTAGCATCCGTTAGCCCCATCGGTAGCGCGGCTGTTAACTAGTCTAAACTTGCCAGGCTTTATTTACGAGTACATAACTTGACCCACAATAAAATGATCAATCAATAAATTTTTAAAATCCCACCATTCATCAAAAAGAACAAATAAATATATATCTTTATCGTTGAAAATTTATCATATAAGTTTTGAACGTCTTGTTTTACTAAACTATGACATATGACTCGAGGTAAAATTTTGACAACTTCTGATTTCAAAGACTACTCACACATTCCCATCGGGAGAGATAAGCCTTATTCTTGTATTAATATTTCAAATTAGGATTAAGGTTCCAAATTAAGATTTCGTATTGTCATATAAAAAGAAAATCAATTTTATAAAATTTTGACTTCTAGGGTTAGTCGTTCGCGTTTTCCCATGTAAGGGCAAAAACAGAAAAGGGGATAATAAGATGGAAAGAGAATACGAAAAGTATTTATTTATTTTTTTTTTTAATTTATTTATTTATTT
>BEXV01000239.1:186512-197562 GCA_003118195.1 Hemicentrotus pulcherrimus | reverse complement strand
CCCCCCCCCCCCCTCCATCCCTGTTTTCTGTCCTCTTTTGAGGGTGCTTGCTTTCTCCTCCCTGTTATAACAAGTTTTGTAGAGAACTATTTTCCCCAATCGCACCCGAATCTGAGACGTAAACTCGTCAAAACATATCCTGTGATGGTAAAATAACAATGTCTTATTTTCCTTTTCCTGCGTAATGTCATATAATATTAGGTGTGATATTTTAAAACAAAACTGATAACTTAAACATCTACAGACGCATCAGACAAATCTTTTGGCGGAAGTATTGATTCCAAGCTGTAAAATGTCCCTTAGAAGATATGGGGAACTTTTTCACCAAAATAGTGCAAATCGTTTAAGCTACGCCACTTTCATGAAATAAATGCCGTATAAAGCTGTTGCCATCATCGTCTAACTTTGTTTTATTGGTTATTACTATTTGGTTAATATCTGTCTGGCATTAAAAGATGTGGATTTAAAGTACTACGACAACAGTAAAATTGAAATGTATTTTTTTTCTTTCTTTTCTATATCAACACCACTAAATTTTTAAAAAAGCTGCTTCTCATATACTGCAAGCGAATTTTAAAATTTCCAATGCATGTTCGATTATCATCCACTTTGCATATATTTAAAAATTGCAATAACTAAAGCTAATTGATTTAAATTTATCTGAATTTTTCATACTTCTGATATTCATTTATGCTGTAATTTCCATGTATCTTATGTATTTATATGTTTATTTTTATGTTGTGTTTTAACGTCATACACTGTACATTGTAATATTCACTTGATACAAGGCCTCCTGGTATAACAGGCCTTGTGGAAATCAATGGGGCTATCCTGTGTTTTTAAGGAAGACTGAATAAATAAATATATACATAAATGTAAAATAATTCATGTGAGGTAACGAGCTTGATGGGAGATGACTTGTTTGCTTGATATAACTTTTTTGTACACCCTCTAAGCAAATTGTTGGTTGCTTTTTTTAAATGTTCTATTTTGCATTTGACTTTTAGTTTGTATTAGCTGTTTGCCATCGGGCTTCCTGAAACCAAATTTAACACCGAATAAATTACCCTATTTTGTGTTCGTTTACTTGTTCGGTTGTTCTTTCTTTCTGTATATCTTTGTTCAATAATTTGAAAGAGATAAAAGAAATATGTATTATTTTTAAAGTGCAAATTCAGGTAAAGGGATAACGTTGCGGAGAACTGATGGAATACCACACGGGAGAGAAAAGGCGAAATGGAAGTATGGGACAGACGTATGAAGAGCGATGTGGAAGGAAAGGGAGAGAGAGAGAGAGAGAGAGAGAGAGAGAGGGGAAACAAGAGAGAGAGAGAGAGAGAGAGAGAAGAAAAAACAAGAGACAGAGAGAGGGAGAAAGGGAGAAAGAGAGATTGAGAGAGAGAGAGAAAGAGAGAGAGAGAGAGAGAGGTAGAAAGAAAGAGGCCGTGGGATGAGGGGAAGAGGGGTAGGGGGAAGTAAGGATGAGAAAAGGGGGAAGATCAGATATCGAAGGGGGACGCATGAGGTACAATTATTCCCCCTCCCTGTCCGTGTCTGTAACTATCAATGATTTCCACCAAACAAATTGCCTCTTCCGATCCTATTTAGACCAGACGCGATCCGGACGCACAGCTTATGGCCAGACTGACAATTCCCGTAAGTCTGACCAGAAGTGGTCATTTAAAATGACCATCACGCTCTCTATTCTACTCACAATACGTTGAGATTGACTGAGATTGACTAAAGGACGTAAGTCCGTTTTTCGCGAAGTCCGCACTACATTCTGAATAAATTGATAAAAGTGTGTCGTTAAGAGGACCAGTTTCGAACAAAATGAAACTAATAATTGAAAATCTATATATGCGTGTATTACGTCATTGATTAATATGATTCATCAGGATTTTTAGAAATAGTAACAAATATTATATATGCAATGCATGAATGTTTTAAATAGCAAATATAAGGTAGAGATACCATGGTGTAGTGGACAAGTCACTAGTGTATAAATCATATGGTACGGTGTTCGAGTCCCCACCACGGCTAGAGCGGTCTATGATAGGACTAATCAGGTGAAGTAAAGGGGTTACATAATAGAAGACATTTTTCTACTGCCTTTTTATCGTGTAAGGATATTTTCGTTTTTATTTAGGTGTACTGTTTCTTCTTCTTCTTCTTCTTCTTCTTCTTCTTCTTCTTCTTCTTCTTGTTATTATTATTCTTTCGTTAAATGAAACAAAATATACTCTATACCTCCTCAAAACACGTCTCAACTGTCCACCAAAGCAATTCGAATTCGTCTGTACGGAAGAACGCCAAGATGCATTATTGCTATTACTGGATTTGAGGCTCTTTTTGAAATATTTAGAACTTCGTCACAATCAGTGTCCATTTTAGAAACGAAACTTCAAGGAAAATTGGTCATCCAGTCACTTCTCCGGCTACTCTTCACCGTCGATGTTTTATTTGTCCATCGGTGACTTTCTTTCGGAAATAATCCTAACTCAAACCATCTCCTCTGACCAGGGGTAATTGAGCCCGTAGCATGATTCCGACATTGTGTCACTATATCTGGGTTTCTGGAACGACAATAAATCAACTCCTTTTGGATCTTTGCTAACCTAGACCTTCATACTTGACCAGGTTTTTTTGTGGGGGAAGTAGGTATTGTCCAGCGAGATCACGTGTTAAAAAAGAGGGGTAAACACAAATTGAAAAGGTATGTGCGAGAGAGATAAAGACACGTGGATAGAGCAGCAAGAACTTTATAGAGACTAAGAGGGAGAGACAGAGCAGTAATGTTTTTTTTAATAAATACATCCCCCTTTTTTCGGCTGTTTCATTTATGTTATATGTGTGTGTGTAGTTATGCTGGATCAAGGCCTATTTGGATAATTTCTCTTAAACTCCATACTTCTTATTTTATTAAATAATTGTTAGTTGCCTATTAATCATACACGCATGGCATTCAAGATACCAGATTTGTTTTCATCAGTTGATGTTGTCGAAGGCCGGGGCAAACGGGACGTGGTTTTAGACATGCAAGGTACATAAAGGTATGGATGTTAAAGTATATCGTCTGGGTATTCACTTAAAACTTAACAGCTGTCTTTGGGTGGATGAAAATTCGAGTGGGTTCTTATATAGCGCGCATATCTGTCAGACTTGACACTCCTGAATGGCCCTCCATAGTATTAACCCGGCTTTAGCATGGTTGCCATTACGGCTCTCTAGCATTTCAAGGAGTTAATTACTGCCAGGTACCCACATATACATTACCTGGGTCGAGTGTGGCAAATGTAGATTAATGTCTTGTCAAAGGACAATGGTGCCTCGGCGCTACTCGAACCGCGAATTTGTGATCTACAGTCCGGTGACATATCCACTCGACCACGATACCTCAACATAATTATGCAAGGTACCAACGCGGCAAATCCTCCTTTTTATTTCTCTTCTCTTTTCTTTTCTTTTTTTATTCGATACCCCCCCCCTCCCTTAGTTTCATTTGATTGTTTCCTCCTCTTTGATTCGATACTTTAATTTCGTTTGTATCTTAAATTAACGATTATTTAATTTCCTAGTTCCTTTTGTTTTTGTTTTTTATTCGGGGCACATATTATGTCGCTACGCCCCTGCATTCTGCATAGTGACACGTCGTCGACACAGGAGCCTTCGCTGATCACTTACCCTGTTTGTCTTTCCCCAATTTTATGACCAACACTTCGGCCAAATATAAAGTCGGCCGATAATGTTGCCAACCTTGACAAAATTTTTTTGTAAATCCTAAACTCACAATTCCTCGTCTTTTGGAGGTCAATAGTCAATTTATGAAATCAGTCATGACCGGGGAGGTAGGCAGATGAAAGTGTTTTTACCGTAGCGTGTGGCGGGGTCCTGTCATACCTAGTTCAACCCGTAAACAAATCTTCTCCCTCTTTAACGGACCCTATTAAACATACCAACATTATAACGGGGGTTGCCGATTCCTTTGAAGTGATTAAAGACGATGGCAAACGGCAACGCTGTGTTCGACAGCAATTCATAATTCCCGACACCAATATGCAATTGAAAACAGCGCTCTTTTCTTGGCATGTTCAAAATGAAAATCAATGAAAAGTAAATGATTCTCATTATCGAGTAAATTTTATTTCATCGGTGCCAGAAAAACCCAATAATCACTCTTTTTCTATGAACAAAATTAATTTCAATTTGTCTACAGCTAAAAGAATTTCAGAATGAAAACCATCAGATGATGTGTAAATGATTACACAACTAAAATTTAGAACAATAAATAGGTTTTAACCCTCAAATTCATGTTAGAGAAACATTATGCTATCGGTTTCATTTGAATAAAGGTATACCTTTAAATTCTTTACGTGGCTTTGTCGGGCAGTCGAAAGAAGGGCACAATATAAACATTCACTTTGGAAGGAGGGCTGTTATTAGCCTATTTTCCTTGAGCGAGTTTTATGGCCAAATTATCACGGGTATAATAGTCAGGCTACCGCCACCACGAGCTGGCACCCACTATTTCAGCTCTCTATACCGCATGTTTTTATCTTCTTCCTCCGTTCTCCGCATTATACATTCTTCTGTACAAATGTGAGTTCCTATAAATGTTTTTAGTAACACCTTAAATAGCTTCCAATAGCTTTCACAAACTAAGATTTCTTTTTTAATTTGGCCTTTTTTTCATGCGCGTAAAAATCTGCGAAGCCTCTTCCCTCTGTTTATCCTCGGTTACGCAGGGCACTGGCAATTCTCCATAGTGATTGTTTGAATTATTTCGTGCTTTATTCATTTCTTTGTTTCTCTATTTCTTTCTTTCTTTTCCTCTTCATTTACAATCAACAAAACTAACGAAAAACCCCAAAACTATTTATATTCATTTCATCGCCTCAGTAGACTAAAGATGTTATTATGATGATTAAGCTCAAAACCCTATATGTTAAGAAATTAAAAGACATATTCGACCTTAATCAATAAAGAGTACAACCTTCTATGAAGCAAACAATCGCATGATCATTATTGTATGCTGGGATAATATGGCAGTATATATTGTCATGACAAACAGTGACTGTATTGACAGGTTCTCGCCGTGTTTACAACGAAAAGGCGTCTTCTAATACGATAAAGTTGTAAAATGTGTTTACCCCGTCAACATGAACCAGAGAGAAAGAGAAGAGAGAGATAGAGAGAAGCATTTAATTTAATAAGACAAATTTAGATCTGACTTCTATTTAAGTATTGAAGTTCATTTTGCGATGGCCTCAGAGCATGTTTCACATTAAAAGATGTATTTCCTGCCAATAATTTGTTCCTATTTACATTGCAAGTTATAATGTTTTGTTTTGTTTTCTTTCTATTTTAGCAGTAGGGTTTATTACAGAAAAAACAATTGAATTGGTTAACCGACTAGCAAATTTACAATCAACAAAAAATCATTCTTTTAATTTGATCTGTGCAGTTAGTTAAATTCTACTCGCTATTGAATTTGATTTTGGGGGGTTATAGGAGAATCTTTCTTTTGCCCAATCATCACGTTTATAAAAATCCACACTTTTTATCTTGAAATTTGAATCTTTAAATGTTGTCCTATGGGCTTAGCATCTAATTCGTACGATCGTCGGGATTCCCTCAATGGTGGGAAAACGACTTTCAAAAAGCTTAATAGTAAACACATCGTCGTCTGTACATCTCAACGTCTCGCTCTGTATGAAGAATGGAAAGGGGTAAAAGTGACACCCCTATTGTGAATTGAAGCATCTTGGAGGAGTGATTGACGCGTGTCAAACTGGCGTTTTAGTGGAGTCCATAATATGGGCGTGGCCATTACGCGCCATGCAGATGGTGTAGAGCATACGTCACCACATTCTGTATTTCAAATGGGTGTTGGTTCGAGTCCCAATCATCGCACGAAAGTCCTCAGGAAGACATCATTCTACTTTTGCCACTCTGAACCAAAGGTGACGTTATTGGGTACCTGGTAGGAAGTGATTCTTTGAATGTTTTCACCTGCCTTTGTAGGTGGCTTAAGCATCCCTTGGGATGAATATGACTGTGAGCAACATGAAGATAGCTATATTCAGTATTAACTATCAGACGTTTCGTAACGATATAATACGCAATGGTATAGTGGTTCATCCACTTAACCTCCACATGATTTGGATGCGAGTCCTTTCTCAGCAGACTTCTCTCTCTCTCTCTCTCTCTCTCTCTCTTGTTCTCTTTTGATACAATATCAACAATAAATAGTTCCATGGTTTTTGTAAAAATGTTAAATGTATATTATCCCTTCTCTCTCTCTCTCTCTCTCTCTCTCTCTCTATTTATCTATACATCTATCTCTCTATTTATCTCCTCCCATGTCACATCTTACTCTCTACTTTTGGTCTCTCCCTCACTATTTCTCACTTTCGTTTCCCAGGCTCCCAAGCTCCCTCTCATCCCACGTCAGCCGCACACCCCCACTTAAAGCAGATTGTCTAATTATGTAATTAGTGACTTCTATATACTCTTCATCACAATGCTGGATATGTACATGCTGTAAGCACTACCCTCGATCTAACAAAGCTCTTTCAACATTTAAACGAATTCTTAGAGTACGCATAAGGGTCTTTGGGCGCCCTGTGCTGTTTGTTGCGCAAACACGCTAGTCACTTCAAGCGAAGATTGTGCTCTGCTCGGAGGTGACAAAGGATTTGTGAGTTTTCTCATCCTTTCGTATTCTTCGTAGGGACGATTATCAAACTAGCAATATCACATGATAAAAATGCTTTCGAAATGCACTTAAATTCAAAATATGACAAGAAATGGCTTAAACCTAGAAACAATCAACAAGAAAAAAACAGACACGTGTGCTAACCAAAGTCAGTGTCTGGTGCTGTTCACTTTTTAGGATTATTGTCAGCTGATTTTTTTTCTAAGACAATATAGTCAATGGCTCATCATTATGAATATTTTACAGTATATATTACTACCCAATCAATTGTATATAATAATGACCATGTTTCCTTTCGAATAATTTCAAAACTTTAATTATAGAAGGCAATCACGTGATGACCAATACTCAACTTTATCTTTAAAGGTGAGAAGTTTACCCTAAGAAAAGGCAAAAGTCAGATGAACAATGTCTTTTTTTCTGCCGATCACCTAAGCGCTTAATCTAGAGCTTCATTACGTCTATTTTTGAAGGAGAGCCCGCAACCTGTAAACGAAATAAATATTCATTTCAATTAAATCGTATTTCAATTAAACTCCTTTATGTACATCCGCGGTCACACGCGCACTAATGATATTTGTCCTCTCTGCACACAACACTTTTCAAACAGTAGATTAGTAAATGTTTTAAGAAACAATAGTTTTGAAATACGTTGGCTGATGATTAAAGTGAAGCGGAAGATTTCAAAGGCAGACAAATCTATTTCTTGTCTTGATTTATTAAAGAGCGTGAAAGTATTGTCCTTTGAGATGTATTAAAGGCAGATGTTTGGTTTCTTGATTTTGCCACTTATCAGCAAACACAGTAACATTTATTAAAAAGGTCTATTCATGGTAAATCTTAATTACTTGTATGTTTATTTAATTTAATTCATTATACCTTCTAGCTCCGAAATGCAAATGCTAACCTCTAATTACCGTCTCATATGAATGCTTTTATCTTTCCCGATGTTTATCTTATTAAAATGTAAAGTAAACGATGTTGAATATGCATGCCCCTACATTGTTATCCAAATCATTATGTTAACAAAATAAATAGAGTATCGAAGTCGAGACCAACAAAGCAACCATCTAAATAACATTGTTAGCATTATTGCCAATTTTGACAGATTATCATGCATTAAATATAATTACGACCTACATATTGATCTAAAATTTCTGTAGTTTCCTGTTTCTATAAGTTTATAATTAATTTTACTAAAAATTTGATCGAGAAATTGAACATCTGCCTTCTAAAAGGAATATCATTTCTAATATCTTTAAATTACCCCAACAAATATAGTTACTAAAACGTTATAATTAACAAAGTAATATAGTTTGTAAAATGTTTGATTTACAAAAGTAATAAAGTTTTTAAGTTCGGGAAATTATAAATCTAGATTTAAATGGAATAAGGGTATAAAATCAGATATCTGCAAATTGAATCGACACAACTTTTTAATCAGGCAATAGGGGTTATAAGATTACACTTTCCCATCAGACCCTTTTATCGATGTATACGCTTATTTTTGAAACTAGGACGCATATAGAGCCTTGTAATTTTTTTTTACAATCTTGTCACTTAAAAATGCGTTACGTATTAAAAGAGGATTTAGATTAAATTTAGCTTGAGTGGTTTACCCATTAATGTAATTTAGAGTATGCAATTGTAAGAGTTGTATGATATACAATAACGTACATTATCGGCGAGTGTTTGATCAACTCACAGATAGTTGACGGGATACCCTTTTGCAGCTCGAAGTCGGCCAGCGCTGTGGCGGGCTTTTGATGCTATAAAAATTCTCAAAACATACCAGTGCAGGATTTAAAAAAGCACGTGATGAAGATTCTAATTAGAATGATGAAAACTGATTAAAGGAAATACAAGTTTTGGTATGGGGTCATGAATTTGGTTCAAAAAACAAAACAAAAAAAATGAATTTGGTTCAAATGAACATATTCGAAGCATATGCGATCCTATGTCATTCAGTGATCGTTGTCGCGGTCGAAATCGACTCTAAAGTTATTAAATTGTAAATAATAAACACTTTATGTTGAATAGCTCCCTCTCAAGGTCAAGATATTAATTAAGCTACAAAACAATGTTTTTTGACTAAAATCTACCGATCAGCTATTCCCGTTCGGAAATTATATACCACAACTACATATTCTGAGATTTTCATGGTCGCAGCTACCATTGTACGGCCGTAGGAGCTTTTTGAAATTCATCAACATTTATCGGGAGCACCGATAAATCTTTATATTCAATTTTTCTCGAAAGCAGAAGTGTTTTAGGGTCTAAAATTTCAGTACTTTTGATACATCCATAGGGGCATCCAAATATATAAAAATTGTAAAGAATCACTATCCACCCATTTTTCAAAATTTTCCAAAACTTTGTATTAAATGCCTTTACGTTCCTACAGAATCCAGTAAAACGTACACGAAATGATAACACGAATACATTGGCCTATCAAATGTTTGAATAGAAAATGTCCAGGCTTATTTTACCTGATGACATCACATATACGACTACGTAATATGTTAACTCAATTTTTGTTTTCTTAAATATAATGTTATTAATCTAAAACAAGCAACAAAATGCATCGTGGCAATACACACATTTCGCGAGGCATTCGAGAAATCCGTTCTCATTTAAAACTACAATTATGTTTTATCACTCTGCTATCAATGACTGCGGGCGACTGAGCCAAGGAACGCAGTCGTGTGTGATTTGTTTTGTCTATCAATTATGCACTGGCCAATGATTCGAACCCTCAATCTCAAGACTATAAATTCCAAGTGACTAAACAACTATATCACGGTACTATTATTATGACTGAACGTACTGCACGAGGCTTCACAAAACTGACTGCCTGGCAACTATACATTAATGTAGATAAAACACATCAAATTTATAAACAGTCCTACAAGACTATTTAGCAGTTTTCGTGTTTGTTTTAGCATGGCGCTTGCCCAAGTCGCTTGCCTTCTTTCTTAGGTCTCCGATATTTCTACTTGTCACCCACAAATCACGATATACAAACCCGTCAATATTTAAAAAAAGTACAAATCTAAAAATTGCATCCGTCTTTAGGGTGAGGAGTTATGACGTTTGGAATTGCAGAAAATTCTCCCCATTTGTTATACGTTTAATTGACGCAGAAAGAGGGGATTAAGTGTCATGGCTGGATTAGAGCTAATCGCAGATGAGGATTAAATATCCTTCACCAACACGCGAGCTAGCTGAGATTTAACTGTTTTGTTCTAGTAACCCTGCAATTTACAACTGTTTTGTCCGACGCTTATGCCACTGATCTCGCCACAACTGGTTAACTTTCCACATTTTAAGGGGGTATTTTGAACCTGCAAAGTGCAAGAGTACTAAATTTGAATTTAAGATGGGGAAAATCTTGATTTATTTCAAAGATTGTTTTTGATTCCGAATGTTTTATTCTGTCGGAGTTTTGCACTGATTTATGTAGCGGGCATAATTGATGGCGCGATTTCAGCGCTCCTAATGCGGCGCGCTTCGAGTATCAATTTATCTCGATTTTCCCGAATCCTGTGAAATTGGTCGCCGCTTTGTTTTCTTCTTCATCATGTTAGATACATGGGATCATGGTGGTACATAACAAAATGACAATTAGACTTAGAAAGCAAGCAAGCTTTAAAAGATGCTTTTCATCTCCGGAAATCAATCAAATAAAGAAGTCATTTTAATGAAGATATTCGTCTTAAAGACGCGCGGAATACACAATGTCGACGTTCATTAGTAGACACGGGTCAAGAGACCGCCACAGCTGCAACATCCAACATGGGCAATAGGAGGAGAGCGATATAAAATAAAAGAGTTTATATTTTGCTAGAGAAATTTTTACTTTTGTTTGAAGATGAGTGTGTGTTGGGGAGGAGGGGGTGGGTGTCTTGGGTTAAATACTAAAATGGTAGTGCTGGGGTACTCCAGAAAGGAAGGTGTTCGCACTTGAAAAGAATTAAGCCGCTTTTTGTTAGTTTCTTGTTTGTTTCTAAGTTGTTTTTTTAGCTCACATTCAAATCCATTTTATTAGTTTTGCTGGCGATGCACTGTTGCTAGATTTATCATGTCGCGTGTAGAGGAGAAGGGGTAACTTGGTACCTCAAGGATAAGGATTTTAAAGCTTTGTTAATGTTCTTCTTTTTAATTTAAATAATAGATATATTATACCATATACAAGATACACAGGAAAGTACAAATTATATATACATGTATTTGTAGAAAGAAGAGGAAGAAGGAGTAGTAGTAGTAGTATAGTAGTAAAAGTAAAAGTAATAGTAGTAGTAGAAGTAGTAGTAGAAGTAGTAGTAGTAGTAG
>BEXV01000239.1:171732-186106 GCA_003118195.1 Hemicentrotus pulcherrimus | reverse complement strand
GACACATATTTGCAACAGTGTGGTATGTTTTTAACTACATGCAAACTATGCGATCACATATGGTCTTCCAAATAGTCGTACATATTTAACACAGTGTGCCACATATTTACCACAATGTGGTATGAATCACTATGTGTTAATTTGCATAATGAATATGGGTTGCGAGCAGATCTATGTTTTTATACAATTTATCTGAATTCAAAGCATATTTCTTAAGTACTGATGATTAAGTTATATGCAATTCATTTCAAAAGAACTAGAAAATATAAATTCCCAATTATTAGGACATTGTACTACTTTGTGTAAATTACATTTGATTAAACATGAATTAGGGAAATACTAACTATGAACTAAAATAAATTCAATAAAATACAAGTATATGGACAGTTTGGGACACTTAAACAATCCTATTTATTACCAATGCCTTTACATTGGAAACTGTAGATGAACCAGTCACGGTGATGCTGTGATATTTGTTGCCACTTGCCAAATTAATTAGTACAATTGCTACTTATAGCGTAAAGTACTAATTAATTTTATCATCTGGTGTTGATGCCAGAGTTTACCACACTATGTGGTGCGTACCACGGTGTTGTAACGCTGTGGTATACTATGTGGTTGATACCACAGTGTGGGCTATATGTAATTTTGGGACATGTGGTATTAAACGCTGTGGTGAACAATGTGTTTGATACCACAGTGTTGGGCCACATGTGATTTTGGGACATGTGGTAACGCTGTGGTGTACTATGTGGTTGGTATCACAGTGTGATCCACATGTGATTTTTGGTCATGTGGTAACGCTGTGGTGTACTATGTGGTTGATACCACAGTGTGGGCCACATGTGATTTTGGGACATGTGGTAACGCTGTGGTGTACTATATGGTTGATACCACAGTGTGGGCCACATGTGATTTTGGGACATGTGGTAACGCTGTGGTGTACTATGTGGTGTAGTCGATACCACAGCGTTGCCACACTGTGGAACGCACCACATAGTACACCACAGTGTTACCACATGTCCCAAAATCACAGTGTTAACACACTGTGGTAACACACTGTGTTTGACTATATGGTACACAGTATGGTTCACTATGTGGTAACACTGTGAGTGTTCCATAAGGGTAGGAGTATTAGTAATAGTAGAAGTAGTAGTAGTAGTAGTTGTAGTAGTAGAAGTAGTAGCAGTAGCAGCAGCAGTAGCAGAAGTAGTACACGGTGGCATATGATATTTGAATAAGTTTGTTATCTCTTTTCATGAAATGATTGTGACAATATGGTTTATAATCCTCTTAGTATTTCATATTTAATCTCTATGACTGTTTAGAATGATCTATATAGTTCTGAGAAGATACAAATGTTATCATTCAATATAGTATCACAATCAATTCATGAAAAGTAATAAGAATATACCAAAAAAAAAGAAGTATTCCAACTCTTTGTATTAGCATTATTGGTACTACTATTGATAAGAATAGGGACTTTTAGATTTGCGTGGACTGAAACGTGTGACGTCCATTCAATGCAGTGCATTAAAAGGACGTCGATCGTAGCATAGACCTATTGTCTTCGTGCGAATCTAAAAGTCCCTAGTAACTGACCTATTAATATTCCTTTTCTTTACTTAATATAACCTTTCCCTCGCGAATGCAGAATCTTCTTAAGACAAAGGAAATTAAAAGAAAGGGGTAATAAGTTACACGAACACTCATATTAGTTTTCGAAGTGGAACGGTCGAGCTCCAACATTATGCAATTTTATTTGGACCACTTAAAGAAATACAAATAAACCGACAGAAGGAAGAAACATTTGTTTCTTTCGTTTCCGTATTCTGTCGCCGTATTGTATAAGCCTATCAAGAATTCCCGAGACAATTCGACGCAAATCGGTAGTAATGGAAGCAATCCTTAATAACATTCTTCGCCGCAGTAGAAAGCCAGAGCGTTCTTTTAAAATCAAGCTCTGAATTTTTAGGATGAAAGCTATCACCTTGAAAACCAACTGATAAGCAAGCAAAAACATTTTTCTTCATCTTAATGTAGAACATCCCTGTGGGATTACTAAGGGTTCTAGTATTCTTGATCTAGAAATAAAAGAAAAAGTCCGGCAACAATGTGGCATATCATATCTATAAGAATCCCATAGATTGGTATCATTTTCCCCCGACCAATCGGCAAGATAATGCGAAGCGCTGCAAAGATGCCACCGAAAAAAGGCGCCTCAACCGTTTTCGCGCTCTTATTTTTTGCCCATAAGTGTCATCCATTTCTGCACGTCGTGTCGTCTGCCAGTTTATCGAATCGAATAGATTTGTCGTGAAAAGCTTCTCTCCATTCTCATCGCGACACTTGAAACAACAAAATCCGCCAATTCTTGAATAGAGAGGAGATGAATCCAACGGCTTTCATCTCTATCTTCTAAAATAAAAATGATCGCGATGCTGAATATATATAGAAGGACAAAAAAGGAAAGGCGCGCAAAACAGAACCGGTCGTTTCTTAAGAACGATTGTGCTTGCGAGAGATCTTCAATGCAATCAGATAATTCGAAAATGGGAGATGTGAGGGAGATAAGAGGCGGCCACATCTTGGGGATATAATGAAGTCGTTGTCTTATCGGAGTTAGCCTTGTTCTTTGATATGAATGGATGTTACCTTGGATTGTGGCTGCTTTACTATCTAGGATAATACTCTCATCTTCTCATCCTCGTCTCCATCTCAACCTCTCCCATTCACTCGCTCCTAATCGATTGCCATGACTTGCTTACATTCTGGCCTATGATACATTTTCCCCTCCCTGATTCATCTAAATGTATGTGTCCCTTTCCCTCCTCTTTATCCATGTCCTACATGTATATCCATTTTCTTCCTCTAAGTCTCTCTGTCTCTCTGTCTCTCTCTCTCTCTCTCTCTCCCTCTCATCATCCCCCTCTCGCTCTCACTCTCTCTCTCTCTCCCTGTGCATCTCTCTCTCACTCTCTCTCTCTCTCTCGTTGTGCACCCCCTCTCTCTCCCTATCTCTTTATATCAATTTCGTTCTTCCTCTACCCTTCTCCCTTCAATTAAGCGTTCCTGTAAAAACGAAATTAGAAAATGAGATATCAAAAATTCAGTAGATACATACATAATTATATATATATATATATATATACCCGGTATTCATCTGAAGAATAATATTGGTTTATAATTATCAACAGGAAAAAAGCAGCAGAGAGAGAAAAGATATCATTCACAGTAAACGTGAAATGACTAAAACATTAAGAAGCGATCAATAAAGAGAAGGGGATTAAAACGAATTTTGGAGCAAGAAAGAAGTATATAATTTATAATCACGAAATGAATTGAAAATTAAATGAAAGAGAAAGAGAGAGAGAGGGAGAGAGAGAGAGAGAAAACAGAGAAAGAGAGAGAGAGAGATATTGAGACAGATCAGGCCAGGAACAAATAAATATCAGATAGTTTTTTCTTGTGTATTTGAGTGGTATCTATTAACATAGTGACAAAAGTGATCCTGACATATAGGAATGAGAATCGAAAGATAGGAGGGACGAGGAAACAACGATAGCCTCGCTATTTCGTTGATTGGTACCTTCTTTTAATATTTCTTACTTTCGTCTGATCTAATGGGGTCGTCTACACCCATCTATCTACCGCTGGAGATGGGTGTATCACCCATTAATGGGTCGACACTAAACCCGCTAGCTCCCCGTCTCTCATCCCACTCTACATCGTTATGACCCGCATCCGGTCCCCAGCCCTAATACCCCTAAACAAAACCGCAAGTGGTTACCAATTTGCAAAATATCCATTTTAAATATGATTTCATTCCTCGCTTTGAATTCAATTTGTATCTTTTAGACCTTTGTAGATTCATCCACCTTCCTCTCACTCCCGTTATACCCTTTCATATGTGTTTCTCTCTTTCAATCTCAAACCAAGTTCATTTATAAATCACCCTGTAGCAGTCAAATACTGCCGCACATTGATTGATCAAAATGCTGTGTTCCGAAACGGATTGAGCAAACACCAAGCTTTTCACATAATACTACTCTTGAATCAATCAATTCAAATTGTCAACGTTTTCCGCCAAATGAATGAGCTTACTTGTATCCACTTGTGTGTAATATCTCGGCAGATATGTTTATATCTTACTGGGGGATAAATACAGAAAGGCTTTGCAAAGTTATTACGCGGTCAAGAGCTATCACGCTTAAATCTCTCGAAATGTTTCTGCCAAGAAATTAATGCGCTTGTTTCTGCCACTAACGAAATGTTATTTGGGGTAAATCCGACTGCACTCCTGGCTGACATGGGTTTCCAGACGAGACCTTTTATGAATGGGGGTTGGTTGGTGGGATTGCGATATGGTCGCTTAATTCGCCGATTCGTCAGGGCGGACAATCTCAGGCGATGGCGCCGGGAATGGTAGGCATGCGTGTCCACACCATGTACAAGCAATCCCTCGCAACATACAGATCTAAGCCCCTGTTCACATTTGAAAACATACAGGCTATGCTGACGTGTTATTCAATAGAGGAGTCGTTCATACCCTGATACAACATGACTGGCATAGTATGATATTATGCATAAATTATGTCGAACATAACGGCTATACGACGGAGAACAAAGATTAGAAGTAAATTCTTACTTTCCTAAAGATTGATTGTTGTTTTATTTTCCTTGCCGGTATATAAAAACCTATAAGGCAGCTGATAATGAACCGAAAACACAATATCCACGACTTCTTATGAACAGGGCCTATACATCTTCTTGCGCAGGGCTGGAGGCTGCATCGTGTATTCGTCCAGCAAACATGAATTAAAATGTTCATACTTCAGTATTCGCCTCGGCTCCTATCACCCCACCGCGCATTCTTTGACATAATTCGCAACCGGGAAGGCTACAATTCTTCTCAGATTGGTGGCATTTGCTTTAACTTAACTTATTCCAAAAAGGCAGGTGAACTTTTTTCGCCGGTGGAAACAGAAATATACGTCGCCGTAATACCCGGCAAATTTGGCTGAACCTCCAAATGGATTTAGTTACATTTATGTTGTGTTTGGTGTAATTGCACAATCACTCGAGTAGATATAAACGCACTTTTAGGGATGTGCGCTGCATGTATAACAAATAGCAAGCCAGCGAGAAGTGCAAGGCGGAAGGTTTTTTTCTTCTTCTTCTATAGGAGTTTAATGTATGATTGTTAAAATTCATAGTTCTTCTACTGCCGAACCAACGCACATATAGTTTCCATTTCGTTCTCCTATTTCCACCCCTTACTCTCTGTATCTCCGTCTGTCTCTGTCTGTCTCTCTCCCTTTCCACCCTCTCCTGTTTCTGTTTATGTTTATTACTTATTATTAAAAGACCTACCCACATTACAATTAATTATAGAGGTATATACCATGGCCATATTAAATAAAAGGTTTCAAAAAAAAATTGTTTCCCCTTCTTTTTAAACAACATTGGAAAAAATGACCAAATGAAATGAAAATTAATTTAAATGAATCTAACATTGTTGCATTTAGATACGAAAGTCCTCCTTTTATAGTCAACGTTGAGATACATCTAAATATTAAACCGAAAGCACAATCATTGAAAAAAATCACCCATAAATTGATTATACTGGTCCTTTTAATAATATTCTCTTTCGTTAATGCTACTCTTCAAGCAGTGACACTTTTTCTTGGCGTTTTACTTCAAACTGAAAATGCATATCACTTCTAAATGGATCATTGGAGCTTTACAAGATCTGACAGAGTCTACCTGTACCCAAAACAAGACGTCAGTATACGAACCATGAATTCTGATAAAGAGACAAGAAAGGATCACAAGCGGACGGCAAGAGATTCGTTAAAACTAGATCAAGTATTGGCGCTTGTGAGAGCACTTGCTTTAAGTCTCATGTAACCTTTTTCATATCCAACTCCTGATTATATATCGCAAAGAGATTCGTTGAATATTGGATTAGAGACGTTTCATATATCCTTCGTTGACGGTACGCCTGACAGCCATCCACCCTCTGGGCGATTTTCCCCAGCAGCAGCCCCCGAAGTGTCCCCAGAAGTCTCTTAATACCGTTTTCATTAAAACTTTCCGATCTCATGAATATTAGATGAGCAAAGTTATCTTTGGAGACCAACACCAATTACTGGTGGCGTGACTCGCTTGAAATGCTCGTAGAAAGCTCGCGCAAATCCAGGCTGAAAATAAGCGTCGTGAAAATGCCACTGAAATCACTTTAAAATCCCAAACATAATGATATCGAACATCGATGTGCTACGTAAATAATGTGTCTTGTTTGAATATCCATTTCAATTGATATAATTTAAAGATGAAGTTGAGTTCTGGTCATGCGATTGCATTGTGAAAGAAACCTTGTGGAATCGACCAGAAAAGCTTGATCATCTAGCATATAAGAATTTGTGTGTATTGCAAGGTTCTGGAATCATCAAAATGATAGGAAATTTGACTAAGTCTTGGTCAAGTTTCAGACACTGTACACAGAAAGATGTATATGGGACTACACGAACACGTGGCGTAAAAATTCCTACCCCGGAGTTTTACGATATTAAATGACATATTTGGAATATAAAGGCATTTGAAGAGCCATGCTTTTCAGGGAACATGTATTATCTGATGTTCTTCCACACTTGCATAATAAGAATGATAACGCTCACAAATTATGTTTCACCTCTTCCCAGAACTTAACCTTCTCTTTAAATTCATATAAATATGATTGAAAGAAAAAAGAAACTTTAATGGAGAATATGATTGGGCTAAAAATAATGCAATGTCAAATATATCGTTCAAATGTGAATATTAATAAGTGAGCATTTTCCAGCACCTGCATTATTTTGTATGGGAAAGCCATTGCTTTAAAGTCTGTTCAATACATCCATTTCAGTTCCCAGACCATACTAGATTCTATTTAAAAAATACCCTTTTCATCATTACAGTCCGTGTAGATAGCTGCATTGTGTGCGTTATACGAATAGTATATCAAGTTGTCCGTACCATAGCAGCCTGCATACTCAGTTATGTTGTTAATAGTTGATTTGAAAAATGAAAAGACGTAAATATTAAGAGTTTTTTATTATCAAAATAGACAGGTGTACCATAAGACCACGTTTCATTCCCAATGTATATTCCTATATAGAAGAATAAAACATCCCTGTTTTTCTCGGAACTTAGCTTTTTAGATTGTTAATGTTTTTGAACGAAATTATTCATAATGATGTGAACAATTCAGATTAAAAGGTTATTCATACATGTAGTTGTATTTCACACGACTAAAACTAAAGCCTATAGGCCACTGGGCCAATTTATCGACGCCTTGCTTATTGCATACGCATTAAGAGACACTTATGGGAAACTCTGCATATTTTTAAAGGCAACTGAATAAAAATCAGTTCATTTCTGTTCTATGTTTACTTAGGCAATTACCCCCATATGTCAGTAGTTTACTGTGTTGTTCGTACTGCCCAAAGGCGGCACTACTCGATGACGCATTGCTACGTCAAAAATAAATGACGGGCATAAGGACACGATGCATGAGCTATTCAAATTAGAATTTGAACCTTGTTTTTAACTGGGTCTCTTGGCACAGCTGATTAAATTTCATTAAAAACAGGGCAGTAAAACGTAGAAAATCGCAGCCATCTTTAAGTAGGTTAGAGATTCAGAGTTTGTGGAATATCGTTTGTCTCATGGCCTAAAGACATGTGAGAGGAAGTTGCATTCTAGGAAGCACAGGTGAAAAATATAATCATGATAATCTGAAAGCTTTCCCATCTCTTTATATTTTCATGATCTGTTCCTGTGTAGAAGGATCTTAGTAATGGCGTCCTATGAAAAAGGATTGTATTTAATAATAAAGTACCCTCGATTGCAACATCATTATGGCTGTATTTTAATAGTTAAAAAAACTGGCCCAAAATTAATTCGAATGCAACATGTCTGTCGAGCCCTATGTATTCATTATGCGTAAGCAGTGTTTTTCATTGTTCATAGTTTTTTATCAATATTTTGTCAATTAGCTATAATTAGTGATCAATCCAATAACTCACTTTTTTCTTCTTTTACGTATTCAAGCTCCAGAATAATATCTTAACGTTCTCATTCACATTAGAAGTACATGTTCAGGGCCTTTTCATATTAAAGCCCGTCTAAAGTGTTGGGAGCCCCACAAAATCGATGGCAATAATGTTAAAAAGGAGATAATTTAAGACACATTTCTGCAAGGGTTTTCAAAACAAATGTGTTTGAAGTCGAATATTGATGAAATGATACCAAAAAAATAAGTTTCATGCCAAAAGTAGAAAATTCCCTTTTACTAATTTTAAGTGCAAATTTGCTATCACATTTTTGGCGAATTTGGGGCATCCAACACTTTAGAAAGACTTTAACATTACAAAAATACCTTTTAGAGTCAATCGTAAAATATCCATTCTTATTGCTCTTAAAGGGATCCGGTAACTTTGTCTCAGATTCTGAAACAAAATTCTGGATTTAGCTCATGATGCAATTATAATTATAAACCTTTAGGTTAGTCAGGAACCCCATGACTTTTACAAGCCGATCGCCTGCCTGATTATCAAAATATTTATGATTGGAATTACAAATTTTGAAAACCGTTCGCCTGATGGTTTTCATTACACTATAGTCTATGGGGAGAAACGACTATGGTAAAACTGGTCACTCAAATATTTTTTACTTTTTTAGGCACTTCTTAAACATTTGAAGCGCAATTTTCTTAGGGCTTCAATATTACACCATATCACAGACACTGATAACACGTAGGGCCGTGTTTCTTAGATTTAACATTGTTACACGATCCTTTAATTGTGTCTTACTATGCATTGAATCTATCTTTGACATATGAATAATTGTTTGCATAAATCACAAAGCTACGATTGATTGGAAGAGATACGATTAATTTAGGGGAGATACATTTGTGTACCTATTTTTTAATATACTGTAGAGGGCCCAGTACTGAAAACTCTCCCTATAGGTGAAGGCTGGCATTAAATACCCAACATTGTCTTATTCAATAGGCAGGGGCTTTAGATTCGTGTTATTTTTTTTTTATTAATTCGAAGTTAATCCAAAGGTCTGAAGCAGGAATCCCAAATTCGTTCGGAAATCTATTCGAAAATATGGATTGAATTTGTAATGATCATGTAATGTACTATCCATTTAAAGGTGAAGTCAGTCTATCCTGATATTAAAACAGTTTCCAAAATACAGAAAAATGAGAAGAACAGGTCAGTGAAAGTTTGAGTGAATTCCGAGTAAGAATAAGAAAGTTGTGAATTTTTAAAGTTGTTATTAATCAAATACAAATTGGCAACTCTTTGACGTTTCTTGCGTGCCCCCCTTCAATTTGCTACATTTAAGTACATACAATTTCATAATATTTTTTAGTTACTTCATTATTTAACACGGAATAGATTTCTTCGATTTATGGGTTGTATAAAAACACATGTTTAATGGTTACATTTAGGGTGCGTGTACAATCGAGAAAAAATACGATTTCTTTTTTTTAATCAATTGTTTAGTAAAGAACAAAATGAGAAGGGAGCTCGAAAGATACGTCATGGATTGAGTTTGTGATTGATTTTTCACAACTTTAAAACTTTATAACTTTCTTATTTTTTATCAGAATTAATCACTCAAAATGTTACTAGCTATTCCTATAATTCTTTCTGCTTCTATGAAAAGCCAACTTAATATCAGGGTGGACTTCCCCTTTGAGACTTTAAGAGAAACTTCAATTCACTGACTCGCACGAGAGATTACCATCGAAGGTGTGATACTGCAGATTCATCAAATGAGGTTTTTTAGCATTAAATGAGACAACAGCAACATATGGAGTGATTGAAACAAATTTGCAAACAAATTGGAAAGATTATTATTAAGTTAATAGCGTGCATTATGGAATCCATAAGATATTATCTCGTCGCCTTAATCCGCATGATTAGGTCTAACATTTATACTATTAGTTTTCCTTATTATACTTTTTCTTCTTC
This sequence comes from Hemicentrotus pulcherrimus, assembly GCA_003118195.1. Lineage (NCBI taxonomy): Eukaryota > Metazoa > Echinodermata > Echinoidea > Camarodonta > Strongylocentrotidae > Hemicentrotus > Hemicentrotus pulcherrimus. Next base: position 176,075 of record BEXV01000239.1, on the reverse strand, counting down.
TTTTGTTCTCATTCTTCTTTTTTTCTTTACTCTTCTTCGTCTTCTTTTTCCGCTTTATCCCCTAATTCCTCTTCTTCTGCTGCTGCTTCTTCTGCTTCTTCTTCGTCTTCTCCTCCTCTTTCTTCTTCTTCTTCTTTTTCCACTTCTTCTTCTTCTTCCTCGGTAAATGCAACTTCATACAACGAAGATTACGCACTGCAGTGTGGTGTGTGCCATGTCCGAAATGTGTGTAGGCTTCAATCCAGGTGCAAAATATATATATATATATACAGTGATGTGCTGTTAAAAAAAAGTGGACAGCGATGTGCTGCCATCAGTTGGATGCTTCCTTCAATGCCCTTTTAAAGGCATCCAGAGAAAGGAAGTCTGCAGGGTCCTTCTTGAGGATGTTCCACTCTCTACTGGTACGAGGGAAGAAGGATGAGAGGAAAGTCTGGTTGTTGCAGTAAGGTGTCCAAAAGCGAGAGCTGTGTCCCCTGGTGTGTGATGATGATTCTGTTAAGAACTGGTTCCAGTTAATGTCAACCATGTCATATCTGATCCTGTAGAGCATTGACAGTCGTTGTTGTTGACGCCTACTTTCTAGAGAATGCCATTGAAGGTCTCTCAGTAGCGACGTTACACTGGATCTTCGATCATAGGTACTGGTGACAAAACGGGCACTGCTTCTCTGGACCTGCTCAATTTTCTTGATGTTGCGTTGAGTGTGGGGATCCCACGCTGCAGCAGCGTATTCAACAATCGGTCTCACATAGGTCTTGTAGGTGGATTCCTTGATTGTTTTGCTGCAGTGGTAGAGGTTGCGGCTCAGGAAAGCTCGAGTAGAATTGGCTTTCTTGACAGTCTTGTCGACATGGTCGTTGAAGTTAAGCTTGTTGTCAACATTCAACCCAAGGTACTTGGCAGATTTAACCTCTTCTAAAGTTTGTCCGTGGATGGTGTATGATGCTTGTATAGGTTGCCGTTTGTTTGTGACACGTACAACTTGACATTTAGATGGGTGGAATTGCATTAGCCATGTCTTTTCCCATTTCTTCTCCTCCTACTCCTCTTCTCCGTCTCCTCCTCCTACACCTTCTTCACTTTCTTCTTCTCCTCCTTCACCTTCTTCACTTTCTCTACCCTCTTCTTTATTATTTTCGTCTTTTTCTTTTCTTTTGTTCTTCTAATGAATTTCATCATGACCCTTATTTGTTTATCTTCTTCGAAACTTATCTTACTTTTGTTTGAGGTTCTTTTTCTCTCTTCTCCATTTACCTTTCCTTTCTATCATCTTTTGTACCAATTTCTTCTTATTTTGTCTAATTTGTTTCTCTTTCTTAACTTCTCTATTTCACATCTGGCGCCATTTTGCGGACTCTGTTCAATGACTACGTCTCAGTATAATATAATCATGAAGATCAGTTCTGCCAAAAGTATGTTGACGACAATGTCTCCATCGGTTTGCTAGTTGAAGTTCACAAGAAAACAGAAATTAAAAAAACATATATATAACTAAAACGAGAAAGACAAACTGTTTATCGGAACAAAATCTAGGTTATGAGTACATTTGATATATAAAACAAAATCGGTTGGCTGTCTTTCATCTAAACTAAATCTCGGTTAATTGACATCTTAGGAAATTAAGCTAAAACGTACTGGCTTAACGTGACCATCGTGATTTATTCCGCAGATTTGAAATGCATACAGCCTTTAAAATATTTAACCTCTTCTACAGGCGCTGATTTTGATTTCTTTAAAAGGAGCTCCGTCTATTCAAACGTGTTATCAAAACTGTCATTGGATAATAAAACATTTCTACTCTGGCGGAAAATTGAGTATAAATTTTCGAATTTCAAATATATTAATTACCGATTCACATTCTACTTAATAATTGGAGTAAATATTCATCCCTGAAATTAGGCTAAAGGATGATGTTTAAAATGCGTGTGACGTGACAGTCTTATCCGCGTGGGTTATAGAAGCCAAAGGCAAGACTTGTTTTTTTTCTTTGAGATTTTCTTTAATGTAATCTCAAGTATCAGTGACCGTTCTTATGTTAGAAAATAAAGACACGACCAGAGGACATGGTTCACAAACATTAGTGTTCATGCCACACATATAAATGAGGCGATTCCGAATAGTCTAATTATTGTTTGTTCTTTATTTCCCCCCCCCCCTACACACATAGACACATACAAGTACGCACACCCACATATCGACACGCACACACTTTGAATATAGTAGCGCTAATACAACTGGAGGTTGAGGGGAACACAAATCTTCCTTGTGAAATTGCAATTGGATGATAGTGGTTCACAATCAAGGTTTTAACATTGAAATGTATATTTTATTTTAAAGCAAAGCAAGTTAACTTGAAAGAAGACGAAGACGAAGAAAAAGAAGAAGGCGGGAAGACGAAGAAGACGAAGTAAAAGAAGAAGACGAAGTAAAAGAAGAAGACGAAGTAAAAGAAGAAGCAGAAGAAGAGGAAAAAGAGGAAAAAGAAGAAGAAGAAGTAGAAAAGAGGAAGAATAGGAAGGAGAAGAAAAAGGAGAAGAAGACTATTATTGCCTTTATCACACCTTCCAATGCCTCTGGTCCTCAATACATCAGATGCCCATACCTCTGCAAAATGTCTCTAACAATAAAGGTCATCAGCTTACAACGTCGTCCAACTTTCATTCTAAATACTAGTTCCTCTACTTTCCATGTACACTGTAGCTCCTCGATTTCATACATCTTTGCATATAATCGTGCCAACAACAATGCCCCTCGACTTACCGACCTTCGGCCCGCCTATATTTGAAACTATTTCATTGATTTCGAGTGTTCAATATCGATGATGACTAAAGAGGTGTAAAACAACCGCATTAATACCGTCAAGTCAATATTTAAATCGGTCATAGTGTTGGAGATGATGGTTTTATAGCATCTCCTATTCACATTACCTACCCTAATAGGTGTATTAACACTTTTTGAAGAGCGCTTATTCATTTTAGGGTTTAATGATCAAACAGAATCATAATATATTCGTTGACCTTATTAATTTGAGCGAACTGTATTTTACAGACGTCATGTGAGCTAACCGTTTGATACGCTGTTTGTTTTATGATGCTGCCTTTCAATAATGCAAGGTCAAGCGATTTCTGCAAAATATAGACGATATCTTCCGGATATCTTGCTTAGCTCAACGTTTATATCCATGGTCATATTGTATGGTGACTTCAAATAATGATGAGTCTGATTTGAGAGTAAATGTAATTGTTTCCATCTTGGTGATGCAAATGACCAGAAATGGCCCAGTGGTATAGTCGCTGCCTGAATGGCGGTAGATGTTGCCGGTTCGAAGCCTTGTTGGTTTGAGGATGTTGCTCTGACTAGTCTTTTATTTAAATTTAGACCATGCTAACGATCTCAAACATCTTCAGTTACGGCAAAATAAAAATTATTTGATAATTTCACCCATGAAACTTCTTAATTTTATAACAAGGCTTTTTTTATTGATAACATATCAACTTTTGCCCCTTTACCATATGGAATAAAGATAAAAGTAAAATCTAAATCATTTGCATGGTGATGTTAACTTCTTCTCAAATTTTAATCAAGGATGCTTTTTTATTTTGCTTATTTGATTGTTTGATATTTATTTACACAAAACAGAAACAGAGTAAAAATATTGAATTTGATTTTTGTTATAAAGGATGGAATTAATGTAATACATCACAAGTCAGGTTGTTATTTTTTTAAATTCATCTTTCAAAGCTTGATTGCAATTCTTATCAGGAATGAAGGAATTTCTTGAAATAAATGATCAATCAGAATGTTCATCGTGTCCTTACAAATTTAATTAAAAAAGCACCCATAAAGGACCTCACCGCCTTTACTTTCGTCCTAGTATAGCCCTAATCAAAATGCAAATTTTGACCCAGCTTAACTACCTGTAGTCCAAGCGGCTAAACAGCCCGATAAAATATTCAATGGCTTCTTTTTAAATCTTAAAGAATTAACCTGAAATGTGTTAACCTGATCTAAGGATAATAACTTATGCATTTTCAGTCCCGTGGCTTCTGTGTTTGACATATTTCCGCTTTATTTATCTCTTTGTTTACTTTGAGCAAATTAGATTTTTATTCAAAGGTTGATCAACAAGAATTATTAGAGGGGATATCGTATGTCAAACAAAAGGTAATTAAATTAATAATTCATACTTTTTTAATCCAGGTTACATATGATTTTCCTTTATTGACAGAGATTAACTATCAACAAGATTTTCCTAATTATCATGGCTTTTCCTTATTTGATTTTGCTTCAATTTTGTTTCAACTTTGCTTTTTGCTTATATCAATTTGAATTATTTTCCC
>BEXV01000239.1:120637-165432 GCA_003118195.1 Hemicentrotus pulcherrimus | reverse complement strand
TGATGAAGGGAAATTGTTCTCTTCTGTTTGCTTCTTTTTTTTTTTTTTTTTTTCGTTTCGGGCTATGTGAGGCGAGATATTTGCAGATGAATATCTCTTTTCCGATTGGAACGAACGACTCATAATTTGACCGAATTTTGGCATGTGAGGCCCGGGTTAATAACATGGTTAACACCAACATTGTCTCGTATATAGAGGCATACTAACGAAGGTGATTATGACTTTTAAACATTTGATACACGTACACAATTATTATATCATATCATATAATGTTATATTCTAATACGATTAGAAAAATGCGCATGGTTGTAAATCGTAGTTTGCTCACAAGAACTCTATTTTGTACAGCTCTGAACATGCAAACAGAAAAAAATATTTAAAAGTAAAAGTATTTCAAACGCAGAATACATGCCAATTTATAATTATAAAAAATATAAATCCAAGATGTGTGTATTTTTACAACAGAATGTTGCTCTAAAAAGAATATTTAATGTTTGAGCAATAAAAATGAATTTGTTGAAGACCTGAATTCAACGAATTAATTTCAAAATGAAAAAAAAAAAATAGATTTGATTTAATTACATAATCGTATGAACTGAAATATTTGCTTTGTCATTCTAACTGCATTGCCTACAGAAACCGATACACTGCTTTGTTTTATGACCCTCTTGCTTTACTTCCCTCTAATAATGAACATAATTAATTGATATCTTCCCCCTCTTAGACGAACATCTTCCCTCTGCCTTTAGAAACATATTTCTTGCTTGTTGCGAGGAAGACCCTGGAAATTGAAGTTGTCAATGTTTGGACTCCATTATGTCCAGTTATTTCCGTCTGTTTGGTTATTGGCAATGTCAGCGGCTAAGACATAGCATGACTTGCGGCCCATACTCCCTTTATGACTTCCGCTTAGGGTAAGCACATCGAAAAGAGGGTTCACAAGGATTAAAGACAAATCTTTAGAAGGAAAAAAAAAAGCGCTTTTAGCCTTTTGAAAATTATGATTTAAAAAAAATCAAATAACACATGGCCTCGTTGTTAAAAGAATCGTTTAAAGTGACTAGGTAACATTGTTGAAGGTTGATGAGAAAAACTGTGTATTTTGTGTATGAAATGTAACTTATTGTATTCCTTCTACTGTACTAACCATCTAGCATGCAGAAAATCCTGAAAAAAATTCTCAAACCACAAAAACATTTATGGTTTTCTTTGAACGCGTCACTGGTGAACACCCTCTAGCTGTAAATTCTCCCAACCATTTTTAAATTTTGCCAACCGTTTTTCCATTAAAATAAGACATGAGACAAGCTCTTTGAAATCTTTCAATACTGAAATGTCTGGAATGGTATATAGAGCCAATGTATAGCTTTGAGACGGTTTACATTCACCTAAAATGTAATTGAATTGTAATAATATAGTTGGAAGAATTAAGTAATCTATCAGATCATTTTGTTCCCAATTTGTATTATTAATAATAGTCTGTTTTCACTCAAACTTTCGGATTATCTATAATTGTACTAGCATTAGATTCATAGGCCTACCTTAGCACCATTTCTCTCATCTGAACACAATGACCAAATCCCATTAATGCGGTACATACTACATCTAGTATTTTGAAAGATCTCACAATTGTATTATTTTTATACACATTTTCTACGTTTATTTATGTTAATTTCTGACCATATGCACGGTTGTTTGAGTGAATGCAAACTTAAAACCTTCTGCGAGGTTTGTATGCATGGCATACTATGAATAGGACTATGATGGTTCTCAATATACGGTGCAATTGTGTATACTCACTTGAAATACATGTAGGAATATCAAACGAACACACAAAAATTAAATTGTGAAAGATAACCGTCGTTTTTTAAAAAATATAATGAACTTGTTTCGAGATTGTTGTGCGTCGAGGTTTACAAATGAATACAGACAACATACTCAAGAATTTGTCATGGGTGTTTAAATGATGACAATGCCTTTTTAAATAGATGGAAATATTGATACAAGGACAAGCTTTAATCTCCAAAATAATCAACAGCAGAGTTTTTGTTTAATAAATAAAGTAGGTTGTTACTATACACATGGGTACAGATTTGTCTTGTTGATGTTCCGTAATGTAAACACGAGGCAAATAAAGTATTCGGCAACTTCGATAGACAGTTCCCTACAGTCAGATGTCAAGTGTGTTTGAGGAAATATTTAAAGGGTTTGAATGTAGCGAATATGCTGACAATTTCATATCCAGTGGTAACACACCCTTGCAATGTCCCAGTGATGACGCTCTCCCCCATGATATCCCAGTGTGCTCGTTTCTCTCCTGTTGTGCGTGTTTGACCCTCTTGCAGTGACCCGGCAAATTACTTCCTGTGTGCCCGAATGTGCTTGTTTGCTTGCGACCTAGTAGGAGCAAGTTTCCGGATATTGGTATGATATCATAGCCTCGTTGTCTACATTCTCCTAAAGCTTTATGAAAGTAAGAAGAAGTCGCTGAAATTGAAATTAAAATGAATATAGAAAAGAAATTACGAGTAAAATAAAATATTTGGGATGAAATCATATAAGTTACATGTGTAATAGCCAACTCAAATGAATTGAGTAACAGAAGAAGAAGAAGAAGAAAAAAATGATTATTGTGAAAAGATAACAGGTGAATTTTAAGAATGTTATTAACAAAAATGGTAGTAATAATGGGTTAAGGAAAAACAAACAAAAAGACTTTATAATATCAGCTCATGTTAATGATTAACATATTTAAAAAGATAGTGTATTGGGTTTTTTCTCCTGAAAAGAACGTATATTTTGTTATTTCTCTTAGTTACTTCCAATGCTCAGGCTCAAGATAATTGACAAACATCATCTTAATTACGAATGTTATGTAGAGTATTGTCATCATTGCTACCTCTGATGACACACGTTCTCAGTGATATGTTCTAATGAATCTAATTACATGCGTAAAGATGACAGCATTTATGGAAAAGATGCTGACTGCTTAATATTTGAATAAATATTTGATTGTATAATCATATTTGATCGTGTAATTATATATGAACAAAATAAGTGTTTGAAATAATAGAATATCAAATATCAAAAGTCTGTATTTGGATAATGGCCAAATTGTCTGAGCAATAAGGGAAGCGATGAGGTCATGCAAAGGGTGAAAAGGGCAACAAAATTATTACATATTGCTTACTGATATGTCACCAACGTGCATTATCACATATGGGTTACATGCATAAAGCACCACGTTGTGTGTGTTTGAATAATACAGGGTGTTTTCCTCTCTCTCTTCTTCTTCTTCTTCTTCTTCTTCTTCTTCTTCTTCTTCTTCTTCTTCTTTCCTCTTCTTATTTTGAATGTGGATGCAAATTTGTATCCTCTATTAGATTACTAGACTTAGAAATATAATGTCATAAAGCACAATATTTTCATACCATTATATATACATCTTTTGTATCTTAAAACAAAAGTTCGGGCAAGTAATCTGTGTCAAAATGTTCCTCAGTCTCTTCAAGTGTTTATGGTTTGGAAAGGTCTGTATGAAGATACAAATGTTTTGTTATCTAGCTGTTTAAATACTTTTTTAAAAGATAAAATAATGTTCATTTACATCGTATGATCTTTAAAAAGAAGTAAATAAATACTACAAAAAATACATCTATATCGATGTACTTGTTTTCTCTAGTTGCTTTTGTTTGTTTGGTTGTATTGAGGTTTTTAGTTGTTTTGCATCGAGTCCGTATAACAAAATAGAATCAACTTAAAAGTCAGAAGTCACAATTAGCTAATGCAATATACTTTTATGAATTCGTCTTAAATATAAATACCAAAGAATAAAGAGACCCGGCCTGCTACGTGAATACTACGAACTACATATCAGAGTAGCACCACTGTCCAATTAGAATATTACCTCTATACCAATCAATATCGCACCCCTACCAATCAAGATCGCACCCCTCAGCATAAGATCGCAACCCCTAACGCACTAATAATGGGCTATCATCCGCTTCCTATCTTCACATGGCAAATAAAAAGAGACATGATGCCTAAAATCTGGGCAGACGACATTTAAAGGTAAAGTATGTTTTTGGTAAGTTTTTCACCAACCATTGTATCACGCGAAATACCACTAAATAATTATATTGCTATTAGAGATATCTATTTAAAGACTTACTTCTATTGGCTAAAGCATTTGTCTGGCAAAAAGGGATATTAGTAAAAGCCGCTAATATGTCATATGTAAATATACATGTAGTACTATTGCAGCATTCTTTTTTTTTTTTCTTCTTCAGATCAATGAAATCACCTTTAAGGTAATCTTTGAGAATATACAAGAAGGAGAACCTTAAGCAAATGGCGCCAGTGCTATCGCTTTTATCACACCCTAAGGTATAGATAGCGCCAAGTAGTGTTGTTTCTTTCTATCACATTAGTTGTTTTACCACTCCGATAACCTTCGTTATGTTGATCTTTAAACAAAACCTCACAAATCTTCCTCTTTCAGAACGGATTGCGTCATAATGAAGAAAAACAGAAAGATGTCTTAAGTTAGCGAAAATCGTTGAAAATCCTGTTTAATGAGAAAAAATGCTTATGAATTTAGTTAATTTTGTTAAACATTCTATAGCTAAAAATTTACAATTCAATTTGCTCGGGTTTCTTAGTTTATTTCAATCTAATCAGAATACACCACCATTCTTTAGTATTAGAGCATGCCCATTCTCACATTTTATTAAAAAGTAAATGTGATGAAAGGAAATATATATATATATATATTACCATATGTCATTCATTGTTATCATTGGTTCGATACAAAATATACATTTATATTTAGTTTTCATGTCCTCTTTCGTTAAAAGATACAATAACTAAATGTAAAATTAAAATTGTTTAGATATATAAAAACTTATAAATATGCTTTTTTTTAAATAAGGAAAAAAAAGAAGACAATATCGATGCTTATGTCTATAACTGTTTTGAGTTACACTCATTTGGTCGTGTAACTGCAGACGATATTATTTTACATACTTTAGGCTACTAGAACACGACTTTGTATTTTGCTATCAGCAGTCAACACAAAAAGAGTGAGATTACCATATCTTCCCAGATAGAACAATGGAGTGCTTTGTATTTGTTTGTTTGTTTTTCTTTGAACATATATGAATATTATGAGCATACATAAGTGATTTATGTTTTATCTTTATCTTCATGTTCGGTGTTTCTGTCATTCAGGGAATTGAATTGGAAATGACTTATTAACCCCCTGGGTAAAAAGCAAAATAGGAAATGAAAAGGAAAAAATAACCATTCTTTTTTGAGAATGATGAGTTTTTGTAAGGGCAAAAATAACTCACCAGCATTCTGATTGTTTTTTCTACTCACACGGAAGAAAGTTGTACTAGAAATGTCATATGAACATGATTACTCTTAACATGCCCTTAGAATCTGAATATATCAGAGCATTTTACTCTATATGAATTATTGTCAGCGCAATTTAGTAAATATTTGTTTAAATTTCTATGTTATCAGTTTGTAATACACAAGTATTCTGCAATGATGTTTTGCATGATCAATCTTTAAACATAACTCCTAGATAGTTTTGTTCACAGTGTAACCACTTGACCAGTCCCCAGCTGTATCTGTAAACAAGCACTTGAGTTCTTTAATGATAAAGTTGAGTTCTGGTCATGCAATTCCGTTGTGAAAGAAACGGTTTGGAATCGATCAGAAAAAGTTGATCATGTAGCATGTAAATATTGGTGTCTACTGCAAAGTTCTGGGATCATCAACATGATAATAATTTTGGCCCAGTCTTATTGGTAAAAGTAAGAAGCACTGTACGCAGAAGAATGTACATGGGACAACACAAACAAGTGGCATAAAAATGTGGTCCTCATTTTTTAGCTGTTACATGTCATATTTAGAATATAAAGGCATTCGAAGAGCCAAGCTTTTCAGGGATCATTTTTTTCTCTGGTGTTCTTTCACACTTGCATAATAACAATGTAAACGCTCACAAATTATTTTTCACCTCTCACCAGAACTCAACCTTTTCTTTAAGATTGTTAAACAAGCCCTCGACATGCTCTAGACCACCAGCTTATATAAAGCGTGTTGGACTTCCCGTCTTGCACAATTACATTAATGCCAGGAAATTCCTAAATATTTTTTGATGGAATCAATAACAGAGAATGACATGCACTTCGTGTATACCTTTAAAATGCTGCGGAAGAAACATACTATATTAACGAGAGAACAATGTTCCCGAACCACTTTGGGCAACTAGAGCTGAGGTAGTGATGTGATTGTAGGTTCTACAGGGAGAACAGTATTGATACTGATGAGGCTACCCTGGGTGAACAAGACAAATTATCATTGTTTTGTTATTATTATTATTATTTCTAGTTTCGTTATTATTATGATAATGATAATTATTAGAAGTAGTAGTATTATCATCAAAATTATTTGTATTATTATCATCTTTAACTTCACCCCAACTTGGGGTATAGTTTACTTTGTTTTAATATGTTAGCCCACTTACGATCACCATTATCTGCACTTTGAGAGGAAAATAAATCATCAAAGTAGAGCATATAATTGCCCTAAATTGGTCGGGGACATTATAGCCCTCAGGATGTCCTTTCTGTAAAACAGCAACTGTGTGATTACAAGTTCCGCGAGCAACTTAAATGAACTGAATCGAATGTCGGACATTCATGTGCATTTTAGTAATAGAATAACAATTGCGAAGTTTAAATTCTTTGGAAGACTCCTTTTGGTTTTTACGTCATCGGTGGCAACTTTTTTTTTTCTTCGGATGGAAAGTCAAAGAGATGAGTTTATGGGGGACCTTTGGCCGGCATATTCTTCAAATTAGCGTGCAATGAGATTTCCGAAGTGAATGAGAGAGGCGGAAACCCAATACTGACATAAGCTGATCTTTACCATTCCAAACAGCACATGGTAAAGAAATCGGATATCGTAATATCTCTCAACTCCACCAAAAGCTCCAGTAAACGTCGTCGTTTAAAACTAATTATTTCATTCTGTCAACTTCGATGAATCCGAACGTGAATGTTTGGATGGATCTGTAACGCGATATCCCAAGAAGTGTACATCTATGTCTGATCTTCAGTGGCGTAGAGTACGGGGGTGGGGCATGGAGGCATGTGCCCCCACTTGGATTGTGAATAAAAATGATAGAGAGAGAAAGCGAAGGGTAGGAAAGCAAAAATAGGACACCTACACCCCGCTCATCGTGGCTTCGTCAATGCGAATTTCCTCCACCTATTTCCTGAAGTCAAAGGCTGCCGCCCCTCCTTACATTAATTGATGGACTGCTTTGCTGAGGTGACACTACATCAATATGTGTTTGACGATGTTCCTCATGTTTATTAATCATGAACTCGAAAGGTAATTGACTTTAGCATGAGTATTTTGATCATTCGTGATTCCCCGATGTGTACCTGTCATAAACATGTATGACAAGAGAAAAAAGAATTGATAACATGAAAAGATATAATATGATATTGTACATCGGTTGTCACGAAGTTTTGAAAATAAAGTTCGATACTATGGTAATAATTCACAGAGTATTATACAGTGTCCTATATCAATAAGGCTCTTATCTCATTTGTCATTTCTATTTTTTTTTACATAAAATGCAAAAATAAGAAAAAAGAGAACATATAATAAATAATGAAGAAGAAAAAAAATGGACTAGCAAATGTAGGGGTAAATAACACATTTCTTGTTCTGGTAATATCTCATTTCCAAATGTCTGGATAATACGGAGTGAATCACAAGATTTGGTCAGCTGACATAAATCAGAATTGTTTTTAAGAATACCAATATAATTATACCCATTAACCACATTCTCTCTAACCACTTCTGCAAGTACGAGACCGTTTTTATAATTGTGTTACATAAAATAATCGCATGTGTAATCATTCAAGTATAATGCAGAGATTAGGAGCAGTATTCACTTTTTAAACGGATCCTATTGTCGAGACGGTTAACAGTTTAAAGTATATTCACACTTAGTAGCATGCTTTCGTCGTCAATTATCACCGTAACAAAACCATAATCCACATTTTTAAAAGATAATTAACAATTTCATGCCAAAAGATGGAAAATTATTTCCAAAGTATATAACCGTTATCCTTCTAGATTAATAATAACAAGCAGGCTAATTGTTTCTCCCCAAATTAAGCATGGTACATGTATATGTAGTTGATCGCGCAGTATCCTCGTACTTGTAGAGGAAACACTCATACTTACGTTTGCCAGAAAACTTATAACACACTTTGTCAAGCAGTTCAGGGGCAGATGTATGCAAAATGAGACCACTTTAAAATTCCACTTTTATAAAGTTAAATGGTTCTTTCAAATCATGTTTCCCTTTCTTCATTTTCACACACACGCTTTAGACAAAAGATTTACACCTTTTTGAAGATGCTTTTAATGTTGCCACTCGTTCGACCTTTGACCTGCCATAAGTAAATCATAACTGCAAACAAAAATCGTCAACAAGTCCCCTTCTATCGCCCTCTCTCTCTCTCTCTCTCCCAATGTATATATCTCTCTTCTATCTATCTATCTCTGTCTATTCCCTTATTTTTCAATCATATCCTTAAACCTCCCTCCATTTAAAGATGCTAGAGTTAAGATTTGAAAATGCATCTACCTCTCCTCTTCTCACTTTCTCGTTCACGTTGTCTTTCATGCTCTCTCATTACCTCAATTAATTCTAAGTAAATACATTCAAACATACCTCCCTTTTATCTCCCTCTCTCCCTTTCTTTCTCTCTCCTTATCCTCTCTCTCTCTCTTTCTCTTGCTCTCAGTTTGCCCTCTTCTCATTCACTTCCACGCTTTTTGATATCTCTCTTATACATCCTTTAATTCTTAATTATTATATTGCCCTCTCTCTCTCTCTCTCTCTCTATGTCTGTCTCTCCCTCTTTCTCTCACTTTCTGTCTCTCATAGCAGACCATATATTTCAACTATGCACCCTTGTTTCCCTAGTAACAAACCATGAACTTACACATACCCAGTACGTAACAAATAATCAAGAGAAACAAAGAGATGTTATTTTTTTTGCTGTAGTTGAACAAATTCCTGGGAAATATCCCGAGAGTTGGACTTTATTTCTTCATTGCAACGTTCTTCTTTCAATATTCAACCAAGACACAAACTCAATTACTAGTGACGCATCACTGAAATACATTTTGTTCGAAATTCACATTCATTCCCCCCAAAATGATTATAAATACTTGAAATAATTGCTTCATTACGGAGCATTTTTAAAATGTAATCATATTATTTTTATACAATTTGTTTTCAAAAGTTGTAATAACATTCATTTAACATTTGAAATAATATATTTTATATATTATTTCCCCATTGATGAATTATTTTCATTGATAGCGCATGTGCGTTTATGTATTTAATGGGTTTCGAACAAAATCCCTTCATTAGCGAATCTTTCGATGTCAAGGAAAATGTAGCACTACCCTCTCACATGAAGGTGGCTAAAATGAACAATGTACGAAGAATAAAAGCCACTATATTCAATATTTCATATAAATAAGTATCAATTTACAGTACATAATGTATTCTTTAAAAAAACAAATATCTTCTTTGCTACATCCAAAATCTAAGCGCCTCTTTTTCCAGCGGGTTCAACTAGCGCATTACAGATAGAGGAGAACATAAATAAGTTCAAGTTTTTAAAAAACTCGACTCTAAATTTTGTACAAATCGACAAACACTTGTTCTATATTAGGGAGAAAAGCTCACTGATGAACACGTAATATTTTTCTAAAGACAAGATAAATTGGCCAAAATTTACAAACTGCTATCAACTTTTTATAAACAAGAGGAAATCTTTTACTGTAGAGTAACAGCGATAGAGAATTCCAATTATTTACTCTTTTTTTACAAAAAAGAAAACCTTCCAGAGAAAAAAAAAACAGTGACAACTTAAGAAACAAGTAGAATTTAATCCAACATAAGATTTGGAAGATATTCCCATGTCTTTGTTAAGTCATCAAGCTGACATGCTTTTGTATCAATTCAAAAGCTTCAGATTAAACACACACAAAACATCAATACAATAACAGATGAACAGAATACAGTTTTGAAGAAGAAGAAACTGTCAGGCAGACATGTTGCTTCATCCAAATATACAACTATAATTTATCTCTTATAACGTTTTGAATATTTCTCCATTTTTAAATTTAAATAACAATTGGTATCATATCCACTGTTTTGCGTACTCAGAATGACATTGTTAAATTCATATTTAACCTTTAATGTTTACGTGAAAAGATTTGGCGAATTTATTCTAAATGTCAGCTATCAATTCAAAACTAGAAACTGTCTAGTCTTATTGACAGGATGACATGCATTTCAAATAGTGAAAATTGAGATAACTATAAACCCAATTAATCTGTGTAATTGTATAAAATTGGCAACGTCAAAGTGTAATCCTCTCAAGTGTCTGACGCTCCAAAGTCCCACTGTCTAATAGGGGTTGACGAGACGCCATAAGGAAACAGGACTTCTTTGAAATTATACCACACGCAAAACCAATTTCGATTATGATTTGCTACATCTTTCATTCTTTCACAATTATAAAGAAAGGGCTAATTCGTTATCAACATCGTGGTTATGTTCCCAATTAGTGATTCGTTTCTGGATTCATTAGTATCATTGTTATGTCATGATAATGACTGTACCCTGTTTGTAATGAATACCTCATAATTCATTGAATAACTCAATCATATACCACAATGATTTCAACTGATTGGAAAGGAAAGGAAATTGAAGAGTAGATATAACTTCATAAGGTCATGACATAATGCTTGGGAACGTGAATTCTGACCGTCCAAACGTGGGCCGGTCAGTGCATCCCCTAAAGGAAGAAGAGGAGAAAAATAACTCAAATAGAGATGATAATTTACTACCTCGAATAGAGGTCTTAACTCCGATGCATGTAATTCAGAAAACCCTTGGTAGTTGATCGTGTGTGTGGTAACGAGTATCCTTGCATCAAAATTGCCCTAACACATGTTCTGTTCGATCTAGATATATTATATTTGAAATGGGGATTGAAAACTTTAAAGAGGAAACTTATTGTTTGCACCGGGGCATTTATTTATAGAGTGTAACCAGATTGGTTTATATATCGGGGGATCACCTCTGCAGACTTCCCCCTTATAGCCATCGAGTGGTTGAACCTCAGAGGCCAGTTCATATTGAGCACATTGGTCGTGGTAACATGCGGTGCTCTGAATACACAGTTTTCTACAATGATTATGAGCTTTCCAGTACGAAGTCCTCGTCATAATTCTGGGGTCACGTGACCACACGGCTGGCGTTGCACTGTCAGTTTGACGGCGTACATCTCGTAACTCTCTTACACACTTCAGCTGTCGCAGTCACCGCCTTCGTGTAGGCAACTCTTTTGCCTTATATACGCTTGCACCAAGAAGAAGAAAAAAAGAAGAAAAAATAACCCTGAGTTTTTAATGCAGAAAGGTTGATTAGAACATCGATGTCATGTATAAATCACTACTGCTCACAAAGCGGTAACGTCATACTAGCTGCTTTCAACGCAGACGACATTTTGCGAAAACAGACAATCACAATGACTGAAAAACCGACTAACCGCGTTACCAATAATATTTGTATTTGATACATAATGTTTCTATCCTGTCCATTATCAGGCTTCTGTCAGTCATTTCTGTGTTTTATCGAGTCCGCTCACCATCTTTTGTATGCTTTGGAGTTCATTAGTGGCTGCACTGATCGACCTTGCAGGCGATGTTGGCACGTCTTTACTGGCTGGAAGTGACGATGAAGACGATGTCGGCGACGTGGACGCTGAGGCTGCTGTGAGCAGAGATGACCCACCAAACGCTGAGAGCGATGAATGTAACGCGCTTTCATAGGGGATGGGCGTGGCTAGGGGGTTAGCTGTGGTGACCATGGTGGTGCTGGTGACCGGAAGGTGGTAAGGGGAAAACCTTAATCTGGGATGTCCATTCAATATTGCACTAGTACACGGGTTGCTGGCATACATGGAGCTGAGGGCAGCTGCCTCTGAATAGAGACTGCCAAAGCTGGCCGCTCCCCCTTGCGAGGAAAGAAGTCCTGCAGCTTGTGCTGCCCCAAAAGCGAAGGGATGGGTGTCTAAATAACTCGGATGTCCAGATGGGGAATGGGAGGAGCTGCTAAAGGGTAGCATGTGCTGCATCGCCCCTAGTCCTGGTACGGCACCATGAAGCGCGTGAGGATTGAGAAACAACTGCTGAGGTGTAGGGTAGATGGGCGTCACGACAGGTGGATGAGAACCGTGTAGTGATGAGAAGGAGGACCCAGCCGAACCAAGGTGTAGACTTGCAGGAGAAAGCCTTGAACTAGGAGGAGAAAGTCTTGAGCTCGGAGGAGAAAGTCTTGAGCTAGGTCCGTCACTTTTCCGCGAGTCTGATCGCTCATTGTGATCAGTTTTCTTGTCGATTGAACTGTCATCCTGACTTAATCTGTGTTTACCATCCATCCTCCTCTCGTGGTCCTTACAGCTCACATCCCTCATCTCCACGTCATCTTTGGAGCTCGAACTTCCATGTGGTCCCCCCTTCGTGTCCGAGGGTTTACCCTTGTTCAGGCCAGGTCCGTTCAGGCGGCCCTCGCTGGCTAGCCTCGCTAGTTCGTGTGACGAATGACCTGTCAGAAAGAAAAAGAAAAGAAAGAAAAGAGAAACCCGTTATAAATCATATATCTTGTGAATTCTTTGCAGACGATTAGCTCGCGAGAAAATTTCACGCTAGGTGCAAAACACACAGCATTGCGCGCCTTGCAGTCGCCCACCCCGTCTCTAGGCTTGACGCGAGGAGGCGGCAATCGTGACAGCTTCGAGTTTCGCTCAACCCCTCATTTAGAAGCTCATAAAATATACACTATCTGTGTCTACTAAAATAACTCATTAATATCGACAAGATATATATCACAATTCATCGGACAAGGGCGCGAAATGCCAGCGGAAAGACTTCGAAGAAATAATAGAAGAGATAGATGACGGAGATGGAGAGAGTGGGAGAGAGTGGGGGAGAGGGACTTAGGGAGGGGGAGGGGGTTCACGAGTTTATAAGCGTGTGCCCGTATGGATATTATGGTGTATACAAAGTGTCTGGGCTGCACCAGCAGAGTGTCAGTATTTGAAGTCGTAGTTGTGAAAATCTCCGCGGGCATATCTGGGTGATGAATGAGCTAACGTTTACTCCATTCCTCATAGACTCCACTGACAAGATTCCCGAATACTCTTCTCCCTCCTTCCTTCCCCTCACTCTTTCTGACCTTGTATCTCTCGATCATCTTGCTTCTCTAAACTGCTTTCATTTCCAAACCTCCCATCATGCGACATTACCATCCCATTCATACACTTCTCTGCTTATTAGGAATAGGAGGAGTAGAAGGAGGAGAGGGGAGGAGAGGAGGAGGAGAGGGGATGAGAGCTGGAAAGGAACAAGTGATGATGAATCGGTAGACATTTTGTTACGTCTTCCGTGTCGGAGGAGCGTAACATCGAGCCGCCACCCTGGCTACCATAAGAGCATCTTCGTTTGAAGATGATTCACCTCTCTCTCTCTCTCTTTGTCTCTTTCTCTTTCTTCTTTCTTAATTATTTCTCTCTCGAATATTTGTATCTCTCTCAATCTCTACTTACAATCGTTTTATCTTTATAACCTTTCTCTTTAACTATGTTCGGTTTGTAGTAGGTCTATGGTTCAATTCTCATTAATGTTAAGATACCATCTTGCACATTTGCATCATCATATTACTTTTATTACAGCTTCTTTTGAAGCTCCCCTCTTCATAATATATATCCTCTCTATGTCTCTCTCTCTCTCTCTCTCTCTCTCCCTATCTCTCTTCCTTTCTTTATTCCTTTGATTTTGTATTTATCTCCCTCATTCTCTCATTCCATTTCTTTATCCTCTCTTATTCTCCCTTTCTGTTTCATTATCGTTTCCACTCGCTGTCTCTATCTCCCCCTCTCTCTGTCTCTCTCCCTCCCTCTCTCTCTCTCTCTCTCTCTCTCTCCATCTCCCTCTCCATGCTGCCCCTAACCAATTCCATCTCCCTATCTTGCGAATAGACGGGGCTCCTTGAATCACAAACATTGATCTAAAGTCGCCACATTTCTTCAACAGTCAAGAAATAAATGTATATACACTGCTGGCATTTTCGGTGGAGAGAGATTGCTTCTATTAATCGCTGCTTTTCATGATTTTTTTTTCTTTACCCGTTTGTAATTTCCGCATATCGAGTTTATTGAACCTGCAAACTAACACGTATTCCTCCAATGTTCCATTGACTAGTTATATGTGATATATCAAAATCAAATAACAAAATTCAGTCGGTGAAATTATTTTTATGACATGATTAATGCAATATAAATTAATGGTTCAAAATACAATATCTAATAGGACTTTAAGTGAATGTATAATATATTTAAAAAATATATAATATATATATATTTACTGCTAATACCTCACAAGTTATTTTTGTTAAAACGTTATCATTAAAATCACTCAACTTGGGAGTAGTTAAGCATCGCATCATATTACTAGGTAACATTTGGCTGTTATGATTTACATATTTTCATAATGAATTATTCTGTATATTCGATCGAATATCATCTTTACGGTGCCTATGACATCATCGATGACGTGGGACTCACCTCGTTCTTCGTGTCTATCGTTACTGGTGGTGCTGACCTCAGCGGTTTCGGTCTCCTGATCGCTTGGGATGTCATCACCGTGGTCGATTTCGTATGTGCCCGTTGCGCCAATGTATTTCCTGCGATACAAATTAAAGGGAAAATGAAAGATGATACGTTAATAACGGTGTCACAATTATCACATTCATCATCGTCATCGTTATCATCACGATGATCATCATCTAAATAATTTCACACAGGGTGAAAGTGATGGGCCTGGGGTCCTCTCTTAAGGCAGAGGAGTGAAAATCAACTTTTTAGGAATAATTTTAGGGATCACTATGTTTTAAAGTCGACTCAATTCTAAAATAGAGGATTTAATTTTACTCTTGTGAGAGTGGATTCTGCTCTTAGTGAGTGTGGATCACGCGTATTTTGATTCTTGCTGTGTTAGTTTATTCTAATTTACGATCATTGCAACAAAAAAGAGGGAGACATTCACTTTGCCACGAGGGTAGCACTACTGTCACAAATAATTGTATATATTAGTGCAATCTTTCCCTATTCCGGGGTATCGTTTCGTATTTTCTCGTGTATCGAAGAAGGTTCCATTTCAACATGTCAGTACTTACACTTCAAACGTAATCAGGTTTTGATTTAAAAGATAAACAACGAACTAGGGCCTCCGGGGTAGACTACACATGACACGTGCTCTATGTTTGTATGGTATTGTGCATGGGACAAAGCGAAAATGGAACGATGGTACAGTATTTATGACTACTGGCGTCGGTCCCGCATCATTACCCTCAATCCACCAAATACCAGTTTTAAAAAAGAAAGAGGGGTAAAAAAAATTTAAAAATACGACACATTCGACAGCCAGACGTGTTATTACCATTACCAATTCAGATATTATCTTTTTCTTTAATCGACTTTTTAATCTCAGACAGTAGAACTATCTACGGGAGGTTAAATTGGGGCGTATTTCGCGAGCTAAATAACACCGATCAGAGAAATCGCATTCTTAAAGAACAATAAGATTCATATCACGAAATTTACACACCCGCCTCGGTTATGTCTCACGATAATTATGAAAATTGAAAAATGATAATGTTCCATTGAGTTGAAGTGATACTGGACTGGACACTAGAAAAAAAAATCAGCTGGAACTATAAAGTGCAGGCAAGCTTAATTTGTTAAGTGTCTATTTCAAGAGCCGCAGACACGTTGTCTCGTAAGATGTCATGGTTGCATCATCGAGAAGTAAGAGGTGTGGGTTGACCGGGTGGGTATTTCGTTGATTTTTGTTATAATGGCTTAAAGGGAGCCCGCATACTTTCAATGCAATGAAACCAAACAACGCGTTTACCGCTCTTGAGTAAAGATGATGGTTATAATTCCCATTTGACATGTCGCTTTAGCCCTCATGTAATCATGTGATAAAAGTACGACCAACCCAAAGAAGTCCTAATGACACAACACAAGTTATATGAATTGCGTCACAGCGTCATTAAATCGAAATGAAACTAGTAATAATCATGGGTTTAAAAGTGGTTGACAATGGACTCGAGAAATAAAAAATACCAATGACATTATCGATTAGCCCTTTCTTAGTTATTGGTTTTGTTTCCACTCCTTCCCGCACCGGAGTGACTTGGCAAATATTAATCAAAATGAAAAGGTGTCTATAAAGATGATATATTCAAATGTTATATCACTACCCCCCCCCCCCCCCTTCACCCTCCCCCACACAACGGTCACATGAAATGAGAGGGGTTTTTTTGCTCTCAAGTCTTACAGGTGGATCCGTATGGTATCTTTGAAGTGCAAAGTGTTAATGTCTGATGTATACACTATCACGCGAGACAAGATTGATTACATAATCACATCACAAGACATCAGTCTGTAACCCCGAGTACCCTTTCGCTGTACTGTTGGGATGTAATGTTCAATTATTTTTTTCTCATTTTATCTGATGGCTAGTTACTGCCACTAACGGTCATTTCATCATCCATACACAATCCTCAATTCTATTGTCACAGGAGCGTTAAAACATCCACACAAATGGATTCTTACAAACTCAAACTCAAACTCAAAAGCAAAAGCAAAAGTCCAATGATCTTACAGAATTTCAATTACAGCAGTTATCAAATTAATGAATATGTTATAATGCAGACGGATTATCTCAATGTCGTAAGGACATAACGAGTTATTCTGTGACATGAATTAAGTCGGGTCAGGTAATTATCGAATTAAGTGATCTTTATTAGAACCGTGTTATGATAGTGCTGAATCATGTTGAGTGGACGGTCAGTGGAAAACGATCTCAATTAATTTGGGCAATTCGTTCAATGTACATTTAAAACAATGGGTAATTCCGTTTTAATATTTGTCCACTACATAAAAATGCCTTTCTCCAACATGACTAAACTTTATTTTTTCAGTGTGTGTGTGTGTGTGTGTGTGTGTGTGTGGATCTTCAATGCACTTTGTTACACAGATGAGTATGTTTATTTCATGTATCTATTCAAATTTAAATCTACACTGGACAGAATTTGAGTATTGCTAGAATGTCTGAAGAAAAATTTAGAATATCTTTGCATTATATGTTGTCCCCTCTTCGTCTTTTTTTCTTCAAATTTTCCTTCACACGGGGTCAGATCACAAAACATTCAAAGGTAAAAAAAAGTGCGAGTGATTCACTATTATGCGACGCTGTCTCATCTCAATAAGATAGTTTTTACTCATGTCATGTTCCTATGGTCAAGCTGGATGCAGCCGGCTCTTTAAAGTGTGCCAAATAGCTGTGACCAATTTCCTGTATGATCACGATCAGGGTTATGGTAGCCCGTACCCTGGTATTGAAGTGGCGCGGGCATCAAATGGAATGAGGAAGGGGCACCAAACACAATATGAAGGGGAAATGGGATTTTGCAAAGGCCATCGCAAAAAGGGAGGGAGGGTCCTCACTTCTTATGTTTACCTACGCCACTAACCTTTGTCATAATGGGATACATTTCAAACAGATCCATTCATGTCATTCGGCATGCTTATAGATACATATTTCGTACCACTTTGTTCAAAGATCATATCAGATAACGTATTGAATAAAATGAACGTATTGGGGGAGGGGGTTCCGCCTTACATGGTAAACGTATTACTTCTAAACTTAAATGTTTTCCCTTATTCCTCATATACATTTTCAAAGTGTTATACATGTAGATCCTATTTCAAATTTTGCACTTTTAAAAAGCATATTGCTTACCTTTTCTCTCTCTTCCCTGCCCCTGTTTCTCTGAAACCTTTAGCGAATGGATTGTAGTCGATCTTTAGTTGTGTGATCTGCAACAGAGAAAAAGAAATACAATTTTAAAATGACTGATGTCACTAATCAAAAACATCATAATTAAACTTTATCAGTATAAGAAATACAAATATTATAAATATTTCAAAGAAAAACCAATCTTTTTGTAAAAAAAAAGTACATGCAAGTAGATCATCGTTTATTTACGGTCATTATGTTGTTGTTGTTTTTGTTTTTGTTAGGGCTTTATATTTCTTTTTTGTTCTTCTTGTTTATTTAGGGGTGTGGGTACAAATCACTATTCACAGTCAACTCTTTTAAAGATTTATGTTTTTTTATTAGAATATGGTAACGATTTCAACTGAAAGTGATATGCGAATCACCTTTTTCCCTTTAGTATAAGAAGAACTACACTTTGTAATTGAAATAATACCCTCGGAATAGGCATCACTAAATGACTCCCCAGTGATATCTTTCGCTGAAATCCAATCGCTTTTTCAATTTGCTTTACGCCAAAAAGACATGCCTCCATGACACCTCCGCATATTGGCCAAATTTCACACTGCAGAATGTGCCAGTATTTCCCCCACAAGACATTATTATTGGTAAGGATGTCTAATGTACAAGAATCGGTATATGTCTGTGAATTTGTGAAATGTGTGTAGCAAGGAATGCACACAAATGTGTGTGTGCGTGTGTATTTAACTTCATGATAAAAGGTGGGGAGTTAAGTGATTCACGTTTCTGTTTCTCCCGTAATGAGAGTTAGATGTCCCAACTTGATACAGAAAACGTGATTTTTATACAATTTAGAGTGGGGGAGGGTGGGGAGGAGAAGAGAGACAGGAATAGGAAGTTTCCGTCATGAGATTGTCTTTTTTGTTTTCTCCGCCCTCGCTTCCCAATTTATCAAGTCAGTCGTTCAATCATCGCCATCTCCACCAGCGCAGTTTCTAATCTACTTTCATTTGAAGGAGTCGGGCCGCGGCAGCGCGCGCGAGAAGATGCAATCGAGTCCGGAATTCTAAGTAATGTCTACCTGACACAGTCGGCGGGAATGTTCTCCCCTGAGAGTGGTGTCAGGGGGAGGAGGTGTTGGGGCAGACAGACACGAAGGCTTGGGCAAGCCGAAACGGAGCTCGCGACGCGATCGCGTGATGAAGACGGCACGGATAGCGCCGACGAGAAAATTGCTTCATCTAATGAACAAGGTCCCTATGCAACACTTTCGATAATTTTCACTCCTCTGTCGTCTTCACACACAGACGATTTTTGGCTTGGCTCTGAAAAGAGAGAGACCCCCAAAGTATGAAAACGAGATGAGAAAAAGCGCGTGACAAAGACAGGGAGACAGAAAGAGAGAGAGAGAGAGAGAGAGAACGAGACTGAGAGATGGATAAAAAATTTGTTATGCAATTACAAGTCCACTCCTTGAAGCACCCCTTATTGTTTGGCACTCACCCACTTTCAATTACCACGAGTGCTTGCCTTATACTTCAATATCGTATTCATGTTCCTTGCATGACCAAAATCTACAACTTAAAATAGATTTTAAAGAAGCTTTGGTCATGGAAACAGACCCTAAATGTCTCTCAAAGTAGACACAAGCAAAGAGACAAGAGGGATGTGATGGGTGGGGAAGGGGGATGAGAGTGCTGTGCTGCGGCGTCGTAGACACGTAATGCGTTAATTTCAACTCGAGCGCGCGACGTTTTAATGAGCTCCGTCACTTTGAAGTGTGATCAACATGGCGCGCAAATGGGTGTTTGGGAGGGAGAAAACGGTGTCACAATTTAGCAGCACGAGATCGTCTGCGCATCATTACACAAATAGCCGCCTTTAGAGCCCAGCCAACACCCATCTTTGCATACAAATTATCTTATGCGACTGCCGGTCAGCAAAAGCAACACAATTTAACTTCTCTTCCTTCACATATTTCTTTTCACTTAATGTATTTTCCTTTATATCTGCATCGTTGAAAAAGGCATGATTAATTGAGAGGGTAGTTTTCTCTAAATTCAATTCTCTGTCATTGGGAAGTATTGTTATTAGACATTGGAGCGAACTAGATTTATGAAACAACAAATCGTTAAACTAGTAACGTATAATCATATTTATGAAGATGAACTGATGCATGGAGTTTTTCCCATTCCTGAGGCCTTAACTTAAGCGATGGGCCAATGTGTTTCTCAAGATCTATACTTCTTCTAAACCTGACATGTACCATATTTAGAGGCCTTATTCCAATATATTTACTTATAAAAATATATCCAAGCATCGTTTTGATGGGAAAGTGCCTATTTTTAAGCGACCTTTCCCATGAATGTTTTGTATCCATAATAACAACACATTACAGAGCATGACGCATCAGACAGGGAGAATACAATGGTGATACTAAGTGGGTGGAATGACTAACTCCTGCTTCATAAGGCTCAGCTGATCAGTGTTCCAGTTTTAAAACATGTTTTTGAAACTTTCAAATGTTATGCAGTGACCCCACTCTATCGATTTGCAAGTGTATGTTGTTTTATTCCCAGCTGTTTTTGTTTGTTTGCTTGCTTTTTTGTCTATGTGTATGAGTCGACAGGTTGAGCAACAAGTGTACAAAGGTGTTTAATCAATGTCGCTGTTATACAGAACGAGAAAACTAAAAGAAATGTCGGTAACACCTTGGACAAAATAGTGCATTTAAACATCATGCTTATTGAGAAATGGGAATGAGCTTATTTGCGAAATGAGAATGAAAAGGGATAATTTTATCATCTCATTTTTATACACGAAAGGTGATCGTAAGAAGACAAAATGATGTAGACTTAGATTTGAAATAGCGCAAAGTCAGATGGACTCAGAACTACCCTAGTGCTGGGCCATTTTACCAAGTTTATCTAGATATGAATCCCCCATGGCTTGCATGGAGTCACAGGAGAAATGTCGTTGATGGGGCGTGCAAATTGCACTGCATGTCCTATGTTTCTGTTTCGATTACAGCTTCCAAGAATATATCCCCAAGACTGGATGCGGTTACATCAAAAATACAGCCAAAAGGGGACCATGTCGAAATACATAATCCCATATCATAAATCTGACGGAGCCGAGCACTGATCCGTCTCCGTTTTTCTTCCCTTTTCAATTGCGTGTCTTCTGGTAAGGCCCTGTCTACAAACGATACTGTATGGACATTTAAGAATTTTACATTTTAATAATGATTTTTCTTGATTGATATCGTGAATAATTAGTAATTAACGTAACAAATATAACATTACAAAATGTAAGGGTGTAAGATATTGGGAAAAGCTTTTACAGCTAGAAACAGTTTCCTTTTAATTCGCGCTTCATTCACACACTATAATGTACATCAAGTTTGAAAGAAGAACAAAACCGAACAGTATACCTCATTGTAGGCGAGAAAGAGGATACCAAAAATGACAATGAATGGATTGATAGACTGATAAATTGACGTGGAGTTATCTGTTTGGTAGAAGGGACTAGGAGGGTGGGATGACATGATGATGTTTTGAGAGTCGATAGCTAAGCTCTTTGGCGTCATCCCCTCGTAGAAGGCGCCAGTTTGCAAGACCCAACTAATCACTACCCGCGACGACTAGGAAATTAAAAATTATTAAACTGGTATCGCCCATGACGCGAAGCGTAAAATCCACTTTCAATTTCATTTAATCGTTTTTAGTGAGAGGGTGAAGATATATATTCCAACAGTGGCATTGCCATTATTACTACTTAATACCAATACATGCAAATGCGTTTTCACTTTCGAATCGCGGGCGGGAAGTTAATTCGCAATTACTGAGCAAAAAAATCTTGAAGGCACGATAAATTGATTGGAATTTGCTAGGATGACATGTCATTATAACACGAATGCATAATCATCTAAATAGGAACGTCATGTCAAATTCTAAAATACCCTCCATCTGATAAAATAAAAGAAGAGCTGTCTAAAATAATTTGTAACGAGGGTAAAACCATTAGCCTATTGCGCTGTATACCGATACGAAATGCAAAACTCTCCAGCGACAAGCATCACTGGTATGAAAGACTTGTTTACATCTCATATTATAATGGCTACACTTTGATTTCTTTTTCACGCCATTCTCATTTGATATCTCTATATTTTCTGGGTAAATATATGTGGCACCTTTCAATCAATCATCATCAAACGAAATAACACCAGCAACGTTCATTACAGACCACTTACTTTTAAATATATACAAAACTTAACCATTGGATTTTGTCTCCAATTTAGACTTTTATTCCAAATATGACGTTGGCAGTGTGGTCAACGTTCTAGAACTTCATGAAATTATCATGGTAGTACTTGCAATATTTAATTCAATGTGTTTAAAATTAATGCACCGTTCCTAACAGCCCCCATTTCATGAAAGCGAATTGATATATTTAGTTCAATAACCTTTTGCTAGCGCCATGTACAATAATTTTGCACCACTTGAATAACAGGTGACGACAAAGTGAAGTTACTTCATCTCATCTTCACACCAAACTTATAGTCGCCCATTACATAATAGCAACAAAATGATGGTACTAAGTTTTATCTTCATGTGACACTTATGAACGAACACGTATTATATAACGAGTAGATATCTAAACTGAATTATAATACATATAGTCTAGGACGGAAGGTTATTTTCCAGTTATACGGGTTATTATACTTTCTTGTTCTTTACTTTACACAATCAAAGTGCAATTTTGCCTTGAAAAAATCAAAGAAAATGTTCAAATTCATTTAGATAACACAGTCCTTATTGTGCAGTGTATGATGGATACTAAATTCAAATAATTTCAACCATTGGATCCATGAATTTTAAGATATTGAAAAGTACTGATTTATCAGTTAGTTTTCAGCAATATATATTTTCCGTCTATCGCTGCAGTACTTTTATTATTTTAATTACAATATACATTTAAAAGGAAATTTAAAAACATTTATTCAGCTCGAAAATCACCGACCAATATATAATCACACGTGATGACGGAGGCAAAAGCAGCTACTGTTCTCGGCTTATGTTTCTGGTTCATTTAGTTATCAAGTTTTCTTGTTTCGTTATGACATTGTACCCCCCGCTTTAAAAAGAAAATCGCGTTATTTTTCTCACCTTTTCATTCTGGTAGGCGGTGACACCGATGAAGACCGTCTCGACGAAGACGAAGGTCCTGAACTGGCTCCAGGGAAGCTTGAGGATATCGTTGGCCTTGACGATGTGGAAACGAGGTTGGTACTTGTGCATCGAATTCAGTATGGTCTGCTTAAAAAAGAGAAGAAAAAGGGAGAGGAAAATATTTAACTGGGATGCACGTATTTCCCTCAACGAATCAAGTAAAATTCCATTCGTTTATTGTATTTCATACATAGTATTCTCTTCACTACCATAAAAACTGTTTTTCAAGAGAGCAGTGTATTGTAATAAAATTGAAATGCAAAGTTAAACGATTAACAAGAGCAGAAAAATAACGTTTTACATTACATAACTTTACAAAATAAGAACAGGGATTTGTTTTTAACGGTCACAAGTATTGGACTTTTGATTACCTCTTATGGTATCATAACGAAAAATGTTAATGTTTAGACTGCTGTTCACTCGTTTGAAAATTCACCAGAACACCATGTGAAAGATTGTATGTGAATCACATTTGAAATTAATGTATCAATTTGTAGCCATTTGCACAATCGACATGAGAGGCAAAATGATGATTTGGAAACCTTACAATCGACAATTTGCCAGAGATAGTTAGCACTTTTCTCACAATCTGTAATGGATCTACAAGTCCTAAACATAGCACGTTTCTTTCACTTGCTCAATCGAGATCTAAAATGTCACCTCTTTGACATAGGCATGACATCACCGGATCACTCTAGAATTGGCAAGTAAATTGTAAAAGCAGAATTGTCTGAAACCTAGTTGAGGTATGTCTAAAACGGGGGCGCTATAAAATGTAGGGTTAACGACATGTCATTAGAAATGCTGCACATTCACAGGCAGGGCAAAACACATGAAATATTCTCCTTTCTGTTTTTTTCGTAAAAGAAAGTTTTCCTCAAAATTAGGCCAGATTTTCGAGAATGTATAGGAAATGTATGGAAAGGTTACAATAAAGGAGGAAGCAAACGGTGATTATCAAAAGTTGAAATAAATTTATACCCAAAATTATAAACAAATTTGCTTCGAATCATACATCCAGTATTTTTATGTTTACTTGTTCTATTTGAAATGAATTCTCTTTAACTTTGCAAGGTGATTTCTTATAAATGCAAAGTTTTGATACATCTGAATGCCGATGACGAGAATATTGTCGATGTTTTTTTTTTTTTTACATGTTTATATAGTCTGTGGTCTTGAACAGTTCGAATGTACGTCAGATGTGGGGTGTGATCTTAAGCTAAACACCTCAACCCAATGACAAAGCATACATCGCCAGAAACTTGAAGGTGTCAGAACCAAGAAAAAAACCTGTCATTCCAACACCTCCATGGCACAGCTTCGGCCATCTTTGGCAAGGTTTTTAGCGCATTTTGTGGAGTGAGAAATCCCACACTTTGCAAGACATCGCCGGTTAAATCTAGCGCCCTCGATGGGTTGCCCCCGACCCAACCCAATTGTTCGAGCTGCGAAAATCGTCGACGTTTTTCACCAAACAAGGACATATGTCTCGCTAGTTAACACATTTCTGCTAAAGAAAAATAACACGAACGTCGAATTTGAAGCTTCAAATGTGTCCCTCGTATCCAATTCCTATTGCTAACAACCATAGCAAAAACGATTACTAAGGACGAACAGGACAAAGCAGCTATTATGATTTATCGGGGTGTCCTTCGCTAAGTTTCATCATGATTATTGACAAAAATGCCAAAAACACAACTTTCCCGCGTAAGTCAGCAATTATAATTGCATAATTATCTTCTGCAAACAGAAAAAAATAAGAATTATGTCCAAGTGTGTCCAAGTGTGATCTAATTAGAACTTTGATCATGTCTGTGTCGCTAGTCTCTTTCCTGTCATCTCGGTTCGTACGTCGGACTTCGAACCCTGAGTTATGATAAAAACATATTTCAACTGGAGATTAGGTGCAATCTCTTTCCTCTTGATAAGAAGAAGCGAATGTTCGAGTGACCCTTCGAATGTGGTTTCTGTGTGTGGTGTAAGAGGATGTTATGATTTCTCGGGGTGTCCTTTAAGTGTTTTTGAACGTCTTCCAGACTTAAAACGGTCAAGGTTAAGAACAGTCTACCTCCAAGGGTTTCCAGGGACTTCATTTTCACCTCGACAACCTTTGAACTTCAAAAAAAAGGTTTGTGTTTATAGTCTATACTCAGGACACAAACAATTTCCCAAACAATCTCTTTAAAGGGTGGTGCTTATTCTGTTTAAAATGTAAGTTCTCTTCCACCAAGGACAGCTTTGGGAATGCAACAATTCAAGATTCATACTACGCTCTCATTAGTTTGGCATGCACAAGACATATCATTTTTTTAAGGTTGTAATTTTTTTCATTGGCGTGTCAGGTACAAAATATATACCAGCTGTCAAAATCATGTTTTTCAATTGCTTTGGAGAAATATTTTTTCTACGTCAATTTTTGTTAATAACATAGGCCTTTGAACGGCCCCCACACCATCATTTTTTTTTCTTCGCCCGGGGGGTCCGGATCTAGATTTTATGGACTATATGCATGATACCCCTGGTAAAAATCTTGGGGACCGTATAGTTCAAATTTAGTGATCTCATATTATTCATGTCATTGTTATTTTCCATAGGCCCATATAGATTTTCTAGTTCGCATTCTTAAGCCAAATGGGCGGCCGGAGGGAAAAGTTGGAATCCCCCCCCCTTTTTTTTTTCTTCTTTAGCACGCTGCCATGTGTGATCTTTCGATTGAAGCCTAATGAGATACATTGAGACGTTGCTCTGGTTTTCCCATCGACACCTACCAAGCTCTTCACCGAATCTTCGACCACCCATTCAACTTGAACCAGAAACACTTTCCAAGGATAAAGGTCATTTGCAAGAAGCTACCTAATGACCATCAAGCTATTACCCGGGTCTTTGAGGGATTCTTCTTGAACTAGAATCAATACGATCTGTGTATATTTCAATTTGTTGTCTCCTCTTTAAGATTTCTAAATCACTGTTGAGAATAAATTTTGAATCACGTTGTACCAGTGAGGCCCTAATCAAAAACAAAAGAAACAAACAACGCAAAAGAACATTAACACGATAAGTATTTAAGAATTTTGTTTCAATAATAGCAATATCACTAACATACGCAGTGTTATTGAAACTTTGAAAATTAAAGCGGATCAAGTTTGGGCTTGTGAAAATAATGCTTTGTAATTCTCTAGACCTACTTTTAATCAAAGCTGTCTCTCGAAGTCCATGACAAGTTCTTTGCTTCGTTCCATTAAAAATTACTAAAAAAGAAACTTATATCGAAGTTAAATATGAGTAGTGTGCTGTGTATTCTATGGACTAAGCTAATACATGTTCTCTCAATCTTAAAGGACAACAACTCGGAAGTCTTGGAATTCCTTTTCGGGCGATTAATGGTCATTTGCATGTGTATGACTGGATATGATCTATGGATCCTTTAACACAAGAGAACCATGCTGCTGTTTATTCCGAATAATTTCCTGCCGTCAGATCTCCCATCTTCTTAATGATACTGAACTTGAACTTTCAAGCTGCTATTTGCAATCAACGTTCCCTTTCTCTCTCTCTCTCTCTCTCTTCCTTTTATCTTTACTCTCTCTCTCTCTCTCTTTCTCTCTCCCTCTCTCCCTTTCATATCTAGTTGCCCCGTCTTGTTAAAATCACTCCAGGTGCCCCGCTTCGATTTTGCTAATCATTGCACGGTAGATTCTAATACTGCGCAACAGCGTGTAGCGCTTGGCTCGAACGTCCGTTGCGAGACGAGTCAGCGGTTGGTCTGCGTGCACGACGAGAGCGATGCAGCTATCCAGCCCCGTCCCCTCCCAGCCCGCTGGGTTGGCCTTGGCATTGAGTCGCCGCCCCATGCAGGAAAACATGCTGGGACGATAATGCAAAATGTGTATACAACACACGAACGACCGACGAGTGTACACCAAACAACCTTAGCACACAGAAATACATCCACTACACTTCTTCGTAATGGTGCCTTGCATGAGAAAAAAGTTTGAAAGATTCCTACACGCTACATATATTTTCATCGTTGTCAAGGAAAAAAATCATGAGATTTGAAACCAGTTTTTTCCTCGAAGGACAAGGTCATACCGATTCTACACCGACATTGGATATCGCTAAACTAGACGAAAATGTTTTCTACATGAATAGGTTGGTTGGAAAAATTGGGGCTATGCTGGATTAAAGTATACACGTCGAAATTGGTAAATGTATGACGCAGAGATTGGTCATAGTTCGGGGAGGGTCTCAGGCAATGTCAGAATGGAGAGAAAGTGAGAAACGTAGCGCAAAGAGACATAAGTCGAATGATGTCAGGCTAGATGCCTCTGCCTCGAAACGACATTCACCCAAGCTAGGTTTCACCGATTTATGTTGTATGGAATCGGAAGGATGAAGCCCGGCTGCCAAAGCTTTTGTGCTGACAACCCGTGGCCGAATTGTGGCCAGGGAAAAAAATTGGGTGTCGAATTAGTCGGCAAAAAAAAAATTTAGATAAGACCCTATAAAAAGATAGAAACCTAGAGTTGTGTAGCTGATTACAAGAGCATTATAAGCGATGTAGAAGTATTTAGTGAAGGAGAATGAAAGGGAGATGGGGTAGTGAATTAGGAAGAGGGGGGTGGAGAGTGATAGAGGGGGTGGAGAGTGATAGAGAGGNATAATATGTTTGTTGATGAGTCATGTGCAAAGTGGCGTACATAGATATTGATGCTATATACTATAATTTAGTCTTAAATTCATCCTACATGATATATAGTCCGAGTCAAATTGCAAACCCAGTTTAAAACTTAAATAAAAATTCACATTATAGACGATCACATTTTTTTTAATTGGACACTCTGACTAAATAAATATGGTATTGCCCAATGCCCAAGATTTTATTGAAATGGACGGTGAAGTCGCTCATACATAATGAAAGTAACTATTCGACCCAAACTATAAAGAAAAGGTGGGCGTTTCTTTAAATGATATTTGAATGACCAGTACTCTGTCAACCATGGTTGCAAGTGGATGAGAAACTTATCAAAATTTAAGAAACACTATCGATAAAACTTATCGAATTTTTTTCCTTCTCCTCGTTATCGGGTCGAGGAAGGTTTTTCCTTTTTTTCTTCTACCGTTTCTTAAACTAAACACTGGTTATTAATATCTATGACGGGCATGGAGTGATGGGAACAACATTCAAAAATTCAATCCTTGTCAAATAAAAGAAAAAAGTAAAAAATAAAATAGAAATCATTTTTATTTTGATTAATCTTATGTGCGACACAAAAAGCGCCTGAGGTTTCCAATACCTCCTTCTACTTCAGACAGGCTTATCGCATTAAATCAGTGTTAAGGTATGCGTTACCGACCTTTTAACGCCAACGGCCGATAATCAACTGAAAATTAATTCGACTGTCAGAAAGCTACTGAATTCAAACGAAGAGTAGCAGACTTGTAAAGCTCAATGGCCTATTTTTCATTAGCAGCTTCAATCCAAATTTCAAATACAAATCGCAACTATCAGGAATTCTCATGATTTATTCAATAGCACCAATTACTATCTTTCTCCGACTTACTAAACCTAGATATCTTGATCATCCCAATTTTTTTTTGTTTTGAAGTGTCATTCATAATGGGTAAATCAAAAAACCTTGTTTTAATAATTTTCTTCCAAAAGAGAAAGTTACAAAAAAAATTGTCATTATTTTACTGCGATAAACGGAATCAATAGCAATCGGAAGAGTATTTTTTAAGGTTTATCTGATGTTGATAATATGTTTGATAAGGTAAAGCATAATCCCACCTTTCGATCGCTTGCCAATTTATAGAATCTATGAGAAAAACTGTTGAAAGTTTTGCTTTAGATAATAACAGATTTCTGAATAAATCGCGAGAAT
The DNA here is from genome assembly GCA_003118195.1 of Hemicentrotus pulcherrimus. Lineage (NCBI taxonomy): Eukaryota > Metazoa > Echinodermata > Echinoidea > Camarodonta > Strongylocentrotidae > Hemicentrotus > Hemicentrotus pulcherrimus. The sequence goes on along the minus strand of BEXV01000239.1, from coordinate 136,331 downwards.
GAATCGGAATGAATTACAATATTAAAAGTTTTAATGAGAATTGGTAGATACATGTAGATACAGATTTAGGATTCTGACAAAGCTTTAATTGAATTGTCGGCAATCTTTTTTTTCTTCAATTTTAAAGAGGATTTTTTTAAAGATCAATTCGTAGATACTTATCAGTTCACTATATCTTGAAAGTTTTAAAGGATCAACATTGAATTTTTTTTTGCTTTTCACTGTCTGCTATTTTGTAAACAAAATTGATTTGATAGGTAAAAAAATGACTTAGTAATAGTTTTTACATTTTTAGGCTAAAAGATAGCGAATTTCTTATCAGCAAACAGATACAGATATCTCCCAGCTTATAGACGGCACAAGGAGTGACTTATCATGTAATTATCATCTTCGAGTCTCTATCTTTATTCATTATTTCATCAATTTCTCTTAGCTTGGAGCTGAGGTAATTGAAAATGAATCTGTTAAGAAGGAAGAATACCCACCACAGTTTTGTATTTCTCATTTCTTATTGTGGTGTGTAGTGGCTAATAGGCGTTGAGGGCGAGTTGGGGTGGGTGGTGGAAGGGAGGGAGGGAGGAGAATGGGGGTTTGAAGAAAAAAAAATAGGAAGTATAGAGAAAGAAGAGAGAGTGAGATTTTGATATTCCGTGTATGTTGTCTGGTCCAGGGTCGGGAGAGAGAGAGAGAAATAGAAGGGTTCTATTGATTCTTACTGGCGCCTCTTTCGTCAACACGCTCAAGTCTGGGGAAGCAAGTGGGCAAATATTGGGTCTCTCTCATCTCACTCTCTCCATCTCTCTCTCTCTCTCTCTCTCTGTCACTTTCGTAGCCTATCGAACAAACATGCTAAAAGAAAGACCAATATGGAGAAAGAGATAGAGATAAAGATAGACCGAAAGATAGATTTGTTCCAACTGAGTAAGAATATAATACAGCATCGACGCTCAGCCCGCATCTCAGGAAAGATGCATTAACAAGTTTTACCTCTCCTCGCCACGCCCAAAGATTCAAGTTTCATTATCCACGTCAATAATTTATTTTCAAAAATATTCATAGTCTTAGTTTTCATTATCATCATTTCCCCCTGTTTTGTATGTTATAATCAATATGAAATTATAATACATATAACTTTCCTTCACAATTTCAATAATCCGTATCAAATTTATTAGTAAACGTGTATTTTTCTGAAAATAAAATCAACAGAAATAGCGCCGATATTGTAATTGTGTCTCCTGTGGTTGATATTGTAGTCCAAACTTTAAAGTGATAAAATAAATTCTGGAAAAAAGTTTGCGTGAAGAATTCCAGTCTCGTTTTTTTNTTTTTTTTTTAGCATGATTATATTTAACAACCACTTTACCAATAGCTCACTTAGGCTAATCGGTTAAGTGCCCACAACAATTGCATTAGTTCTTTCTCTTTTTATTGAAAAAGAAAAAAGGGTCTAAAACAAATCAGCCACAAAATCCCTTATCCAAACTCCAGGCTGATGTGAGGGCCCAGTAGTCTTCTATGGCTAATCAAACTTTAATCGTCGTAAGTAGGGTTCTGAACAAACTCATCTGGTACAAATACCCCTCCTCTTATTATCGCTCCTAAGTTGGTTCTATCCATTGACCGACGTATTGAAATACCTTGGAGTTCTTTATCTCTCTGGTAGTGGCGCCATCGTGTCGCGTGTCTGATCACTTAAGTCAAGAAAGATATCAACTGGTAGCTCGGCTTTGAGCAGGCTGTCCTGATCAGAAGCGATGAAACGGTTGATGAAACCAATGTTAAGTGGTGTCATATCTGACACAGTTCTTGCTTATAATCCGCCAGTAGGCAGGCATATCATTATCCACCGTATCACTAGACCAGCTTAACTCCAAGCGAAACAAATGATATCAATGACGATTTTATCTCTCCATGATGCGTTTAACGACACCCTTTCCAAATCCGATTGGGTGGTTGCCCATTCATGCTACCCCTCTCAAATATTTCTCGCAATTTAACATAATGATTAATGAGATGGTTAGTTTTTCGATTGTTTTTATCGACTGACTAGGCGAGCTCTTCTGTTTTAAAATGATACGGTTCAACGGTACATCTTCCACATGGGTAGTCATTGGGGAAAATGTTCTAAAACGAACTTAGTGAAGCCTGAAATGTGGTGTCTTTCCATTTAAACAACATGTATTGACTATCTTTAAATACAATGTATCCATTGAAATTGTTGTAATCCATAACATGATTTTAAAATAAATTAAAACTTACAACTGCAAAATGCCGAGCACATAACAGTTGACACTGAATCATTAAGGTGATCTTTGGTGGGAAATGGCAAAAAAGACGACATAAATAAAATTGTTTAAACTGGCAGCTTTCCCTTCTTTCCCAACTTCCTAAGTTGACCCAAAAGTCACGATCAAAAAACCTTTAACACTTCTTGTTTGCTTCTCCAGTTTGCCATCAAATATTTGACGGCCGTGTGGAATGATCCAAAAATCATCCGACAAAAATCAACTCGATACACCTCATATGAATGGCCAAAACCCACAAAATATCCCTAATCTTCAGTATCATATTACAAGAGTTGTTTTTCCAAAAGTAGTCTTTCGACAGCTTTAGAGAGGTTTCAAACTCTCAATTTGTCTCTTTTCACGATTTCCATAAGAAAATTGTCGTTCATATTTTCTAACTTTATTTAGCTTTGACGTAAATCCAATTATATCTTAAATCGCATCATTTTATCAAGAATAGTTTTAATTGAATATGTTTTTTTATTTTTTTATTCCACTTTGGTTCTAATAATTTGATTTTTATTTCTGAGATAAATAAAAACAATGTTCAATTGAACCTGTACGGAAAAATTGATACATTAAAACTTCAATAAATATAAACCAGTGATGAAAAAAATATGGCAGCGAAAATCTGGTTCGTTCTGAGATGCACATTGTAATAATTGAAGAAGAGAGAAATTTTGAAACCATGTCATCGGTTTGCAAATATCATTTCATTTTTAAAACACAATCAAACAAAACTGCCACGATTCCACCCCACCAGCTTTTCGCCCGTAAAACGCGCTCACTATACTTCGGCGTACGCATCAAACAGCGCATCTGTATCTGTACTCAGGGATAGACTGTTATCTCTTCTTAATGGACGATTACAGGTGAATACCTGGTAGGAGGCAATGAGGCAGGTAAGGAGAACAGGTGTATGTCTGGCAAGGTTGCTGCCCTGTCGTTTGGAATTCTCGTTATGATTTTCCTCGTGCAATTGATTACCCATCGTCTCCTCATGCACGCGTGATTGGAGTGAGAACCGCAGATGGGTATCTAGTAGTGTGTGCTTGAGATAATGAGCAGACATTCGAGAACTGCTGTATTTTGAGTAAGGTGTAGTCTTTTAAGCAAATACATTTAATTGATGTGAATGAAATTGATTAAAAATTATTGATTGAATTATATTTCATGGTTTTCTCATCACACTCATGATCAAACTGATTTATGTTGTTATAAAAAAATATATATATTTTGGCGCAGTATCTGCACCAAGTTGCAGAGATAGGTGATGTGATAATTGGTGAATGTATTTAAAAATTGATGCATATCAATAAAACGATTATTTCGAGATCTAACAGAGTGCACTGCACTTTCCATCATTTGATGATAGTTGGTGACTTTTGAATCATTAAATTGCATCTGTTGTCTGTAAGTGCAGTAACATATCAGATAGGGCTACACGTGATTTTTTTGCATACAATAAAAGGTGATTAAAATGATCTCGGATCTATGATAAGAGGGAGAAATAGAACAACGAAGGTTGTTTTGTTGGTGGAGTGCATGAACTTCTGCGTAGACGCCTGCTGACGCGACTGGTAATGACTCTGTTCCCTATTACAGTGCTTGGTCTCTCAAAAGGCGTGATAATGCCCGAGGGGGATGTCTCTAGCGTGATCACTACCAAAGCCCCGACTCCAGGGATCGAACAATGCTCCAGAGGGGCGACAAAAGACACCGGCCCACACCACCGGCTAGAGTATAGACACTGGAAGAAAAAGGAGTTTTAAAGAAAGCCCCGATCTTGTTTGTGTGGCTAAGTATTCTCATGGATATGGTATTATGATGAAAGAGAAAAAAGCCCAATCTCTGAAAAGCGCCAATGTCGGAAATATTTACACCAACACCTCTTCTTGCCGTCACCTTTTTCTGTCTGTTTGCTTTGTTGTTGCTTATAATCAAAGCATGGTATTTTTCTCTTTTTTTTAGTTTTTTTTTTTTTCAAAATGAGAAGAGACTGCAGTTAGCCAGTCACCGGAACGTAGATATGATGAGTGCGATAATAGACTCAGGCGCCGCTAAATCTAACGATGATTGAATCAGAACAAAAAGGTCTCCCCTTTTCACTTTTGGGATAATAAGAGAAGAAACAGAGGATATTGTGGCCCGTTGCTTATGACGCGTCTATTCAATTTTAGCGTAACCTTAACATAAGAAAAAAAAAGAAAATATCTATCAAAAGGGGAGTCAAGTTGTAGGACGACCTATCCATCATTCCGTTCAGTGACAGGTAGATAGAAAGATCTCTAGTGCCGTGGCACACGACTGCTACCATCGCTATACCCCCCNTCTCTCTCTCCCTCTCTCTCTTTCTCTTTCTGCTAGAGAAGGGTAGTTGACTCCTCATCATCCAAAATGAAAGCCATGTGCGACGATTGTTTGGTGCATGCACGTCGTCTGGAAACTGGCTACTGTGTATTTACCTGCTCAAACAGTCAAGTCTATACCGCACAATAATAATCATGCTCATGATGATGGTTTAAGAGAGAGAGTGGGAGAGAGAGAGAGGGAGAGAGAGATGGGGAGGAGACTGGTTCCTATTGAGCAAGGACTGTTCCCATTAGGGCAGACGACTTCTTATGTTTGTGCTGGGAGAGACGCGAAAACAGGATGTGAAGATGCACCCACGTCGAATAAGGCGGGCAATAAATTGAGCGCGAAGAATAGAAGTCAATTTTTTTTGAGTAATCATTAGCATTGGGCGACAAAACTGACAAACTTGAAGCAGAGGGCAGACCATCTTATAAAGAGGTCAAACTAATAACAAAGATTCCGGGATCTAAAAACACAATCCAATCCGACAAAAACATATGATCAGTAGTTATGTATTGTATAGTTAGGAGTTAACATGAATCTTGATAAATGCAGATTGCTTTCAAACAACTGACTAAGTGACGTCAAGAAGGCCCTACTGTGCATATTTGTATTAATAATGTTCGGTCATAAATGGAGACTATACATTCAACAATATCCTAGTAATGTGCTTGCTGTAGACAAATAGAATATTTCAACTGTGACATAAATGACAGGGAAGAATTTGAGGTTTGAAAAAAAATGTTTCCCTTTTGGTCTCGTATTTTGCTAGAACACATCTGTGAGTCTAAATTCATTAAGAAGTTTTGAAATGATTTAATTATCATTAAATGTGTAGAATCATTGCCCTTCGCGGACGACTCTGTAAGTGAATCCTATTTGTTTTGTTTTTCTGCTACCTTGAATCTAGCATAGATGTAAAGGTTATATACAGGTTTTCAACATCATTTCGCGACCTTGTCATCACGTAGTTAGTGAAGGGTGAGAACAGTGCACGCATCAATCTTGAAGATATTGACGCAAGATAATCCGTATAAAGGAAATATGGGTGAAATGGTCACCATTTTCTGTGTGATGAGACAGAGGGAGTGGGGTTCGTTTTGCTTTTAAACCAACCATGATGAATGGAATCGGAAAATTGCTACATTTACTTAGGGGTTTTATTGATATTATCGGGTGCCCTTTCCTTTTTGACGTAGTCGGATTGAATAAGATCAGTGTCTGCTGTTAATTTGAGCGTGTAAGATGGGGGCTGGGAGAGATAAAGAGAAAGAGAGGAACTTGTACAAAACCTTTCTTCCCTCTTCATTCAGGCAGCCAAGTGCCCCGAGGTTTCATTGCTTGCGGCTGCTTAGCGTAAATAAAACGTTTTGCCAAGAAACAAACACGATAGAGCCGTGAAAAGAGAGCTGGAAATACTATATCATATTCTTTTTTTCCTCTGGCTTTTGTTCGATGGGATGTAATAAAGGCTAGCATTTTCGCCTAAAGGCCTTCTCCTACACCGCAAAGTGTGTGTGTTATTAACGCGCGCCTGGGCGGGTCATATCTATGTATCACATCGTAAGGAGCCCGCACTCAGCACGCGCACATACACATCTTATTACAACGATATACCACTAAGCAGCAATGAACATGCATCCGGGCTATTCATGGGGAGGGGTTTCATGTCGAGAGAGGTGGGGGCTTCTTTTTAATGTTTCTCCCTTTGTATCTTTGTGGAACTCTGTGAGAAAAATCCGTACTCAGTCCCCTCCGAAAAAGAGCCCTCTCCTCCCCCACCTCCCCCTCCCCTTACCATCTTAAGTACAATTTTTCCCGAGCGCTCGATGACTTAGATGACATAGGCCTACTAAATTAGCAATTTCATACCTAACTCCTATAAAACCACAAACAAAACAACAGATCTACATCTCTATTCACATTAGTAACATCCAGATACATAGGTAAATTATAAATTAGTAGGCATATAGATAAATGTTGTAGAGGAATTCAGCTGCCTATATACTTCGGTAGGATTCGCGTGATATGTATTTCTTGATAATTTATTTCCAATAAAATGTCTTTCATTTCAATACTTTCGTTCATACAAAGCGATCTCCAACGGCTCAATACCTCAGCACTTAGTGTCTGATGCATTTGTACTTCGCCTCTTTTCGCGTAATTCAACGGCGAATTGAGCATTCAAAAGTCGCTCAATAAATCCTATTGATTCGGAGTGTGAAAAAATATTCTCCAATAATAGCCCCAGCACTCCTCAATGGCCACATAACTAAGACTTCGATCCAATCATCATATTATTAATGTCCAGTTTAAGTGCATCATATTATATCACAACGAAAAAAGCTGCCATTCAACAGAATTAGAAGGCGAAAAGCCAGGAAATATCACATTTTCCACCGCTTCCTGCCTTCATCCATCTCTAAATATTACCCTTTCTTCGTGCCCTTTTTTCATGCCTTCCGTTTTATATGTTATCGCGCCCGTCGAGACGCTTTCATAAATCCACTTTTTAATGCGAATATTGATGGCTTTTTAGTGATGACTAGGAATCGCAGGATTGAAAAAAATGGTTTGACATTTGGAATATTTAAGAAAGAAAAAATACCGATAACAATCTATTTGTAATTTCTTTTTAGCACAGGAAAATCACCGCAATAATCACACTTTTCACTAAGAATAAATAAATGTGAATTACTTGTTGTTTCTTCAATGTGTACAAAAATTGGAATTAGTTCATTGGGTTAACCTGTCCCCTAAAAACTGTTATTATCAAAAGAGGACCATCAGTCTTCATTTGATCCATTTCAAACTCCCGAAATACACTTCCTTATAATCCATAGAATATTGTTGTATGAAAATCTATACACAATTCAGAATTTCATATCAAATTTGAGACGTCATTATCACTTATAATTCACCGTCCTTTTATCATTTAGAGGGGCTATATAATTATATATCTACCTTCAAAAGGGATAGCCTATCGAAAGGTATTCCTTGGTTCGTATTACAGACAGATCTATTTAACGCAAGTATTGATTTCGACTGACTTAACAGAAGGTAAAACCTACAATCAATAATAAGAAAAGATGAAGCAATCAAATAGGCGACCCAAGACACCAGGTTTTATAGACTTAAACAAGGACTATCGAAGGCTAAATTAGCAAGTAAACACAATAGCAATAAAAAGGGAGGTGTCCTTTATTTGGAGGGGCCCTATGTAGTGGTCTTTATCCTCTCACACATAGGAAATTCTTTGGCCAACTCTGAGATAGTCTCGAGGGAAAATTGACCTATTTCGATGTCCGATTTTCAGATCCTTAATAACCACTCCCCCGATGAAAGAGTCGAGGCTTGATTATGAATGTCCGAATAATGAAATGACCGATGGAGGCTGGTTGAAAGAATGACCCGTGCAAATTAGGCCTCTAATTGCCAAGGGACTTGGCAGCATAAACTAGCATAATTCTCTTTAAAGCACACACAAAAAAATACATATTAGACCACAACAAAAATGGATGATAGGAACTTGAAAATGGGGACCTGGATTCAACCTGTCTAAACTTTTGATTAATTGGTCCAAAAAAATTCCACTTGCATATTACAAAAATGTCATTTAGTTCGCTTTTAGCATAGTTATTATTCCAAATTTCAATTATGTTTGTAATCATTACTACCCATATTTGTTTCATACATGTATATCTTTTTCATCAGATAGTTTTACCTTCTTACTCGTATTACATGTTCAAATAATTCATGATTTTTTAAATAGAATTTTGGCTATTTCAACAACCATAAGTTAAAATGACACCGTCAGACACTGTTTTTGTCTTTTTCAAATCATACATTAAATGATAATTGTAAAGGTATTATCAGTGACAAGATAGCTTCAGGAAAATAGGAAACGTGCTGAACGTTTTTAATTGACATTCTATAATGTCGACAATTAACCCCTTGAAGAGTTATGAAATTGTTTCAAACAAACAATTATGCTATTTTTTTATGGTGGACTTTGATATCATTTATTCTCAAACATTCACCAAATGTTTGACAGCCGGTTCGATTTCAATTATAACTTCCTAACCATCAGTGTATAGGCTTATAGATATGACTTTCGACGTACCTTTGTCAAGTTTACAATGTGAGATCGTTTGAAAGTATAGTACTGAACTTGCCGTGTATTTAATTTTCAATCTTTTTAACCTAGGCTTATCAAAGATTAGTAATAATTATGTTGTATTATTTTTTTTTAATTGGATTTATTGTCAAATTAAGACCTATTTTATGTGTCTAATTTTAACCATTCGTAAGCAAAAGAAAATATGTATACATGAAAACTTTGTTCTTAAAGTTGTCGCCATAAAAGTAATAGGTGTAAACGCTAAAATATTTGTGCACATACTGGTATGTTTTTAACTATATTTTATAAAGTCGTTTATCAATGTATTCATTTATGAATATTCCTGATTCCTTAATTCTTTATTAATTTTTTTTAAAACTGCCTTTTTTGTTTCATTCTGCACCTGAAAATATTATTTGTCATTTTACTATTCCAGACATTTGTATCCATTAGATTATATCATAGCTTTTTTTTCTCTTCAAATGTTATAATATACATCGAATGTACAAGAAGCAAAACTTGTACAAATAAAATAAAATGATGTTATGATTTATTTCAATTGCATTATTTTTTTTATTTTTTTTAAGTTTCTTTCTTTAAATAGAATATAATTTTCTCATAAGCAATGAGCTACGTTATCAAACTTGCAATATGATTGTTTTCTCTCTCTCTCTCTTTCGTCAAACACAAAATGTCATGTTGCATTCACTGAACAAGACAGGAGATAATAAAAATCCTTTGATTCATGTGAACTTACGAATCCATGCTTGTCGGAGATGTTATTGGTGAGTTTGAGCTTATGGAATGAGACACATTTCTGCATCCATTGTTCGCCGGTGCTCGGTGAGTCCGGGTGTATGTACATCCGTTTGGGCATCTCGGGATCGGCCTTGCCTGCCACCATCCAGCGGGAATTGTGGAACTTGTACCGGCAATCGTCGGCGGCGACGATGTCCATCAAGAGGATGTATTTGGCTTTCTTGTCCAACCCAGAGACGCGGACTTTGAAAGAAGGGAACATCCGTCTGTTAAAAAGAAAAGAAAGTTGAAGAAGAAAGAAGAAAAAAATAAGGAAAATGTTTTCAACTAAAGACAAAGTTTGACTGGTTCTTGCAGATAAAGTTGAATTGAATTTTAAAGTTTGAAATCAAAGACAAGAGTGTTTGTATTTTTTTTATTACTTTACAATAATAAATTCGAGGAGAAATTGAAGGGTACGTAACAAAGATACGAAGAATAATATTTGAAGTCAATGTATATAGCGCTAGAAGTAATGAGCACAAATCTGTTAGCATTTACACACAGAAGTCAAGTAATACAATAGAGCTTTTTTTAAAATTGATGAGAGATAGATTTTCAATAACCTATATTGCTAAAGATTAAGTTTGATTTAATATAAAAACATAGGAAAAGCAATCGAGCTACAAGTATGTAGGTAGGATACGCCAGAATACACTGAATATAATAGGGACTGCAGAAAAGTCATTTATTTTGGTCACTATAGTGACTGGATATTGACCAGTATCACTCAAAATAATATGCTTCTGATGTTCTCGTGGCCATTCATGCTTTATTTACTATCAGTTAATCGCCATATTCAAGTTTTAAAGAGCACTGTACTTTAGTGGGAAGAGAAGGATTATAACCTATGAACATGTAACATTGCATTTTGTTCGCCTCTTTTTTTGTTTTACTTTGTTAGTCAATTCAGCTATAATATAAAATGATGGAGAACCAGGTAATCTGAAAGAGATTGAATCCATTTAAATCCTTTATAGAATAGCACGATTTCCCATGTTTTTTTAATCCCGACTCGGTGAGATAACATTTGTGTCGTTGTTCACAGATTGCTCTATATTGATAGTTCTTTTATCATTATGGAAATCATCTCAATCAATAAACATGAACTACTAAACCCCAAGATCGGATTGATTTTCTAGTTTAACATTAAAAAATGATTTTATTTTTTTTTTCTAACGCTTGCAATTTTGTTCAGAATATCTCTCTACATTTTCAGTTTAGAATTAGCTTGTACATTTAAAACGATTTGATAAATACACACTTATAATTATTGTAGAAAATATAAGGAATACGGGTTAATGGTTGATTATGGTAGATTTTAACATGTTTATTGAAAATGTTTAGTTATTAAAACAGATGCTCATGAACAAACACCTCTTTTAAACAACTTTAAACAATTCTCATATAAATAATAACGAAATGAATAGTGCATATCGTACCAAAAAGATTGCATGGGATACATACACCCGTGTTACTACACGCATTATATGAATTTATAGACCATAAATACATCAAGAATACATACATACGCTACGATCCATTAATGCCCCCTATATGATATCAAATTGTTACAGAAAGTATGATCAAAGAGCTTACGTATTATGTCTCTCTTACGTTGGGTATCATTGCCAAGTACAAGCTTTATTACTGTCTCCGAATTGTTCATTATCCTTGTTGTTTTCCCCTGCTTTGCTCGACACAACAACGACAAATCTCCTACCTCACGATTTCCCGTCGCTCTAATAACCCAGTTTTTACTGCATCCAAAAAAGAGGGCCCCCATATCAGTTCCTAGAAGACATCCCCCGTTTTACCCAATAGAATTCGCAACAAGAAGGAAGAGTTACATACATACACAAACGAGATGTGTTATATCAAAAGACTGGTAGATATATACCCCACACCTGCTGGGAAGAACCGCACTCTCTCTTATAGAGCGTCTTGACACTATGATTAGTATACCAGTCTTCTTTTGGCTGCCAAATGAGAAAAACTGTTGAAGAACTAGATCAAGTGTCTGCGCTTCGTTCCATTTCTTTATCATTTTCTTCGTCTACGAGACAAATTATCACCAAATAACAAAATATCAACCTTGTTATGTCTTCATGGGCTAGGTGATTTCACAGTATTTATTTTTTTTACAAGAGAAGTGTGATTTATTAATTATGGAGAAGCAGAGAGCGCATATGGAAAAGAGGCGTATGAAAGTTGATAATTTCTGTATACCTTCTAGGGAGGGATTAATTAATAAGTCACAGTCAGTCATGCCAATGCTGGCTTATCCGCATAAACCTTCAAAACAAGATCATTCCAGCTCTTCAAAATTTATTCATGGATTTCCCTTTGAGATAGTAGATAACCTAAATTATTACACTTTTCAAATTCATCCATGAATACTGTGAAGAAACCTTATTTGGGAAGATAAACCCAGGTAGCTTTTATCTGCTTCACTAAATGTCCCAAATAGTTTATCCGCATTCAATTCCGCACTCAAAACCCAGAAAGTACTTGAACTTACACAAACACTGGTTTACAATACAATATTTTTAGAAAAAAATTCTCGTAAAATTGCTCATTTGAGTGGTAATTACAACGATTCAAGTATGTTGATATCTAGCCCATCGTTCATTTTGCGGTCAGCTTAGCAATACTAGCAAACGCAACCCACACGATTCAAACTGAAACTATTCAATTGCAAATTATGATTTTCGCATCGTCTACAAAAATACATAATAGTCGATCCAAATGAATGACAACAAGAGGTGTTTCGTATCATCCTAATATCACTTTTGGTTGTCTGTTTTCCCTTGCTTCCTCAGACATTAAACGATACACAGTTGAGAGGATGCTATAGTAGAAAAACACTGGAGTGGACTGTTTGTTTGGACGTTGAAACAAATGACTCCAAAATTTCACCTTCCTCTCGACCTCTCGAAAAATTAGTTTAGACCAGGCTCAAAACAAGATTGATTCTCCCTCTCATAGAGATTGATATCCCTATTTCTTAAGAGAGAAAAATGACCAGAGCAACTCGTAAAACTTCCCTTCCTATTTTTCATACAAACTGCGAAGGGTAAAAGGCTACCTCAAGTGTATTATATTCTGGGCATTTAAAAAAAGAAACGTTAATATTATTACAACTCTTTGGAACTTAATATTTTTAATAGATTTATACTATACAGATGGAGAAGGTGTAATTTTGTATATTATTATGTTGTGTACGCGGGGTAACATATTAATACCCGCCTCACTGCGAGAGATTACTCACTAATAACAATATGCCACTTAATTTATAATTTCAATTTCAACGAGGTTCTTGTCAACTTCAAATGTATACAACTTTCCTTTAAATCATGATAATTTATGAAATAATATCGGAATCATCTTTATCGACACGAGAAATGTTATAAAATGAAATAGTTCACAATACATCGCTGAACATCGTAAAATAACGAACTGAATATGAGCAATTCAAAGTGACACTGATTCGTAATATAACTTTAGATAATGTGAAGAAGAAATAAACTTTTAAACATGGACGTTATTCACCTGTGGCCTTTGATTTGATAAATTTTATCTATTCAAATTATATAGCAACAGTGAAGCGAATCTCAGTATTCCCCCTGATGAACTTAAGTTCAATGCCTTTTCAACTACTTTTCGTCTTTTCAAGTCACTGTAAAAAGGCCAACAATACATTAAAGAATACCACTGCTTCAATACTCGACACTGTGTGCATTGCTATTGTCGGGGTATCTTTGTACAGTAACAAATATAACCTGAACAGTCATGCGTGAAACCCTATAAATCCATGTCTTACACTCGCAAAACATGGGCTAAATATGGAAAAAGGGGGACATAAATGTGAAAAAGTTGGAACAAATGTCGTATGGGATGGTGTAATCTAACTCTTAGAGTTGAGGTTTTTCCTAAATTATGTCTGTACTGGCACCCGGAATCAACTCATGGGGCCCTAGCAGTTAGATGGGTATTGGCCAAACACCACGCCCGGGCCTGCGGGTGCCGGGTGCCGTAGCGTTCCGCTCAAGCCCTCTCCATTGACTTGAATTGTCTTATAGTTATAAGCTTGTCTTACTACAGCCCTTTTACATCTATTAAGTCAATGAGGGATGCCCATATCTTACTAACAGCGGTCATTTTGTCACATTTTCGTCATGCTAATATTCTCAATTTATGTGCCCTGTATACTCTGGACATATCCTAGATTACTCGAGACTTAACTTGTGTCACATATCCAGATTTTCATCTTCAATCTCACATATTTGCATGAATAATGGCTTAAACTACTGATTTAATAATTCATTGTTATAACGAGAATCTCTTATATAACATCAGCTCGAACTTATAATTGCATATTACAGAGACGTAGACGGATGTACATCTTGAACATTTTTTTCAGTAACGCTACCAAATAAAAGTACTTTACAAATTATGGATATCACCACTTGGTTTATATAGCATGAACTACACATTAATTTGTAAATAAATGTGGTCTACAAAATGATATCATTAATTAAACATTACAATCATTCTTGTATATATATGGCTTCTGAAAAACTGGATTTGTCGCAAAAGTTTCTTATGAATATTATTTAATCATTTCAACATGGATTTAATCTTCTGAGACTGATAACATTGCCATAATGTATGTTTCTACTTTACAAAAAGGAAAAGTGTCCTAGCCTATATACTTATTTAGATTTGAGTATACTCTTTGATACAAACAACATAATAAGACTTATTACAGGTAAACTTATTCAGTATGAACTCTTCTTAACTACCAAGTCAAACTACAAAACAGGTAGGTTCACTTTTTCTTGAGCTTAATGCTAAAAATATTTCTTTCCTTCATTTAGGATTAATAAAATATAAAATATTTGCAAATTTGCAAACGTTCCATTGAAGTGTTTTACAGATACCATTGAGAATACCAGCAAGCTCAAGGATGAATAAAAACTTGAAGTTTTAACAGTGGAAGATCCTCAAAATATTGTTCTAATTTTGGGTTCTGTTTTAAGTGCTTCTTAATCTCTTGATTTTCATCAGCCTGAAGTAAAACTAGAAAAGAGGCGTACAAATGGCAAATAAGAACGAGGGAGAGATAATAATTAACTCACCGGCCTGACTTTGTGATGACCATTTCTGTTCCTCTTTTGTGAAATTTCTCCCAGAGTTCTTTGGATTCGAGAGTAACTTGTGGATCATCAGAATCATCACTTTGCGTCTCCATAGGATGCAACGGACCCAAGGCTGAGCGTTGAGCGTGCGCTGCCAGCAGGTCATGCGGGGAGTAGGCCGCTGGATGTTCACCGAATTTCGGTAGATGGAATCCTGGCAGTCCGGCGCCGGGCAGGCAGGCATTCCTGCCGAACATTCCCGGGAAGAACTGGGGCGGTGTGAGCAGGGAGTTGACGGAGAAGTCTCTGAGACGATGCGGCATTATGGGTGCGTAGGCCATGGTGTGGTGGTCGTTCGATGCCGGTTTCATAGAGAAAGACGTTGTCGGCGAGCTCGACGAACCACCAAAGCTTGAGCTAGAGGCTCTAAGGTTATCCAGTAAAATGTATGAAGATAACCGAGAAACACTCGGATTGAAGTATCCTGAAATATGGAAAAATAAATATGCGGAGTAGTACAGAGGGTGTACACAGTCGCCCAACTGGAGGAATAATAGTGAAGTGTTATGATGGATGGCAGATAGTAAATGTTCCACGAGAAACTTGGGATCTTTCACAAAATAGCGGTGTCTGTATCCCTATGAACATGTGAGGGTTTAGCCACCCAGATACACGTCTAGTAGTGGCCAGCTGTATTATTGTGTAGACTTTGCTTACAATAATCACCCCCTAGTCTAACGCTCTCTCATTCTCTCTCCCCTCTGTCCTTCTCTCTCCGTCGATTTCTCGCTAGCTTCGCACGAGCTACCGGCTTGTGTGTTGTAGTGTACAGCTTCGTGCAGCCGGGAACGTTTCACATGTTTCGCCAGCGGATCACGCCTTGTGATTGGCCGTTGTGTTCACAGCACCCGTAAGCCAATCACTGAGCACGAAAGGATGGATGGCTACTACTCTTTAACTTTACACTTACCCTTGCTTACTTACACCCCCCCCCC